>CAKAKR010061986.1:11552-29666 GCA_916700685.1 Adelosebastes latens | reverse complement strand
GGGGGGCTTCACTGTGGTGTTGTGTGGATTACGAGTGACATGGGGAGCGGGAGGAGGAGGAGGAGGGAGACAGACGTCTGGCAGCTGAACAGGTGGGAATGCAGCTGTTGGCGGGCCGGTATGCCAATGAATGGGTGGGGGGATGAGGTTGGGAGGGGGCAGTCTTTAGCGGCACTTTTACACCTCGAGAGGCGGTCACAAAAGTGGCAAAGTGATGTCATAGCCATCGTCACACACAAGCCGGCCCTCTTTATCCTTTCCACCAGGAGACAAGATAACAAGAGTGGGTGAGAGGGAAGTAATACAGACATCTGTCTTCATCTTCATCATCACCCACTGACCATATTAAGTATATTAATCTATTCCACAGCTGATGCTGTGTACTCACTCTTAGACCACTTATTCCTAACATCAAATAAATAAAGCAGCACTCCCAATCAACTGTAAACAGAGTATTACTTTGGTGTGGATATTTGTTTTAGGATAGTTGAATATTATTGAATATTATTGTGAAAATTAATTTACTTTATTGCACTTAAATTATGCCATAAAAACAACCCCATACAATTACTTTCTTTCACAGTAAGATATAATATTTGCCAGAGGTGCGACCAAGTCATTGTTTTGCAAGTCACATGTAAGTCTCAAGTCTTTGCACTCAAGTCCCAAGTCAAGACTGACAAGTCCAGAGTCACGACCCAAGTCAAGACCCAAGTCAAGACAGGCAAGTATAGAGTCAACTTCCAAGTCAAGACAGGCAAGTCCAGAATCAAGTCCTAAGTCCAGACAGTCAAGTCCCAAGTCAAGACCCAAGTCAAGACAGGCAAGTCCAGAGTCAAGTCCCGAGTCAAAACAGGTAAGTCCCAAGTCAAGACCGACAGGGCCCAAGTCAAGTCCAAGTGAAGTCATGAGTCATAATGGTTATAGTCCAAGTCAAGTTGCAAGTCTTTTTTATTTTGTCAAATCAAGTCTAAAGTAAAAAAAAATTGTGACTTGAGTCTGACTCAAATCCAAGTCATGTGACTCGAGCCCACACCTCTGGTATTTGATAATGCACTGAACTGAGAAGTGACATGTCTGACAACACAGACTTAAGTCACACTAATTAGAGTCCCTCTGCCAAATCCAGGCAGCTCATCTAATGAGAGGGAAAACATTCTGCACAGGGTTATGAAAAGTCACAGACTAACCTTCACTGGTTGGGGCACCAGACATAACAAGATGAGTAAAGACTAGAGGCTTTGCTGCCGAAATGATCTGGCTGCAACCACAGCTTTATCTTTTCATTTAGGACCGTCCCACAGCTAGCCGAGTGTTTTCTAAACACGTAGAAAGTTCTAGAGTAAACTATATCCAGCCCCCACAGACAAACTTCACAAAGAGAGTGAGGAAGGGATTCAACTGAACAGTGAAGCAAACACATCATACTACTCCTTTACAAGTCATGACCATATTGGCATGACTTCTCATAATAAGAGGAGAACAGTCAAAAGCAATGGATGAGGAGGTGCTGGCGATACAAACGATTACAGGGAGACCAGTCTCAAGATGCCATGAGGACACCGGAGGAGGAGGAGCATTGCAAAACAGACCAAAATAACAACAGCGACTGGTGAAGATGAGGCGGAGCAAAGCCTTTGGCTGGCCTTACTTGCTGGTAAAGTTGAGGCCTTGGGGCAGAGTTCTCAATCAAAGTGTGAGTCATGACGATTAAAGGGTCATTTTCCTTCATCTAGTCCAGTGTGGAGAGGAGCGATATAGCATGTGTCAGTTCATAGCAGTGCTTCACTTCAGAGACAACACCGACAATGTTGTTACACGTCGCTCTCTCGCACTCATGAAGCAGACTCAAACAGGGATGGATGCAGCAACCAGAAGCAGTAAGAGACGCTTACAAACAGGATCAGGAAGACATTGGCTGTGTCCGAAATCACATACTATGCACTACAAAACCCAATATGTGTACTACTGTTCAACATACTTTTGTGTGAATAAATTGTAGTATGTATCTTTCATAGACTGTACATAAAGATGGACGACGCATACAAAAGTGAAGCCAAAATATCTTGGATACGGGAGCTGCCATCTTGAGATTTTGACGTAATTTGGAGCCAGGGTCTGCGCAGTATCGATCGGGGGATGGGAGCCGCGGTATCGAAGTCCCACCCACACACCTGCCTGAACCAATCGCGAGCTGAGCACAGCCGCAGCTTGCTAGCAAGAGAGAATCACAGCTGTCAATCATGACGTCTCACTTTTTTTTTAGAGCCTCAAATAATTAATTTAAACTAAGCTTATCAGAAAAATGAACACTTGAACATACTGTACATCAGCGTGATAAGAACAATCTAAAATGACAGAAATCATCTTTGGGAAAAAATTATTTGTCATGTACTTTGACTTTTTAGTTTGGCTTGATTTATGGCCTATACTGCAGCCAGCCACCAGGGGGAGATCGAGATGTTTTAGCTTCACTTTTGGGGAGCCGTCATGTCCTCTATCTTTATATACAGTCTGTGTTTCGGACGTACTGAACTATAATTACCACGTCACTTCCTGAGAGCCTCCTCGCCGGTTGGAGACGTGTAACCATGGTAACCTGTGCCAACCTCATGTGACCAAACCATGATTTGTTAGAATCATAAAATCAGAACTAATTAAAAAACTATATTACGCCAAAGTGGAAACTTATACTTACACCTATATTGAAGTGTTTGACTTTACAGAGCTGTCTGCCATTGTCTGTTATGAATGTTGTCGTTACAACCGCATTGCATTGTGGGATATTTATGCCGGTGTAGTGTCCAATGTTTGCATACTATAATATTTTTACCGGAAATAGTATGCAATTTGCTTACTAATGGTTTCGGACATACTAAAAAAACTCACATATTGTTTTGGTGTACTAAATAGCATGTTAGTATGGAATTTCGGACGCAACCATTGTTGTGCAAAGCTTACTTGTTGTTAGCCATGGAAAGCTCCTGTTAAACTTTGATGTATTATAATGATACAAAAACAGTGAGCACTACTGTTGCTGTATGTGGTAGTAGATGGTAAATTAAAATGTGAAGCCTGATCACTTTACTTTCAGAGTGAAGAGCATAAAGTACATAATTCTCAATGGTTACACAAATCTGAGGCTAGCTCATTTAACTATGAAATTATCTCCTGTATACTTATTATCAGAAATGTGTTATTGTGCCTATGTGTACTATATATTGCACTTTTGTAATTACTCAAACACCCAAAGCACTTCAGAGCAATAAAAAAAACAGCAGATGAAATTTCTTTGCAGGCCCTTAATAGTTCAATGACATGATACACGCCTCTTTATATGCACTGTATATGGAAGACATAAAGCTCGCCAATAGAGTGATATTCAGTTAGTATAGCTGACAGTGAGTTTAGGGTACATATTCAGACTAATGATGAATGAATGAATAGGCCCATCTAGGGACGGGCATTGCAAACTAGCTCAGGCTATAAATGTTGGTCCATGCTATGTAGTTTATTAAAATTAACATTAAATAACTAATGATAAGTTAGCTTGGCATTAAACAGCATCAGCAGTCAGTACTGATTAATATAATAATAGCAAAGCATCAACGGAGTTCAGTTCATGACAGGCAGAGACAGGGCCATGCAGTCATGCATTACCCCACCTGATTGTCCAAAAACATGAGGTTCCTTTGGAGGTGATGGGAGAGAATGTCGTTCTAACGTCAGCAGCAAAAAGGAGAGGAAATAAAAGGCAACAGGAGAGTGAGACAAAAGAAAAAGGACGTCACAGTCTTTCTCTGATGCTCTTTCTCTCGCTCGTTCACACAAACACACAAGTATGTCACGTACAGTGAGTGTACCCAAAGATAACCGGACAGAAAGGAAGGCAGGACAAGTCAAGGTGAAGAAATAAGGTCAGGTAGCAGCAGGTGTGCTATATAAAGTAACAGAATGAGTGCACTATGGGAAATGAGAGACTAGAGCTCCAAAATGACCAAATGGTCATGTACGGACTTAACCAAATGCAGGCAAAACACAAAGAAAGCAATAAGCTAAGGTTGAAATAATACTTAATTTGCATCACTTAAAGGGACAGTTCGGGTGTTTCAAAGTGGGGTTGTATGAGGTACTTATCCATAGTCAGTGTATTATGTACTGTACATGACGGTCAGCACACCATCAGTCTGGAAAAAGAGACAGGAGTACCAGCAAATGAGCAAAGCAATGCACTGCTGTGGACGGGGAAGGCAGAAAAAGTATTTTAGCCACATAAAAGGCTCACCTAAAAAAAGAAATCAATTTCCGTTTAAGTTTACGCTATATTTAGAATATTTTCCGACAGGGAACGGAACTGAAAGTGAAACGTATCTATACTGTTCTTTAACAACAGGGTCTGCTGGTTTTGAAGACAGCATAGATACGTTTCACTTTCAGTTCAGTTCCCCGTTGGAAAGGGCTGTCTGGCGGCAAGATAAAGCAGTGAAACTATTCTAAATATAGTGTACACTTAAAGGAATATCGTTTTTTCGGGGGGAGCCTTGCTTTTAGATGGCTAAAATATGTTTTGCTGATGCCCCCGTCCACAGCACTATATTGCTTTGCTCCTGTGCCGGTGTTACACCGAAATCTGTGACCGCAGAGAGAACAGCAACACATAATGTCACCAATTCTGACGGCTGTCATCAGAAAATGTGACCCCACTGTACCTATCTTCTACTTTTCTTTTAGAGTTTTGTGAATATATCTTTAAATTAAAAATATTAAAATACATTTATGTTTTTTAACAAATTAGTTTTGTGTGTTTTCTGTCACATATTTGCCTCATTTATTATACAGGTACAGTGGGGTCACATTTTCGACGACAGCTATCAGAATTGGTGATATTATGTGTTGCTGGTTCTCTGCGGTCACAGATTTCGGTATAACATCGGTACTCCTGTCTGTTTGTCCAAGCTGGAGGTGTGCCAACCGCTGTCTACTGTAAATGGATTAGTACCTCATACAACCCTACTTCAAAACACCCAAACTATCCCTTTAAATTACATCACTTCAACTGGGTGTAAGTATCTTGATACTGAACCCACTAAACTCCATAAGGTAAGGCAACAATCTTTGGCTATACTGGTACAAGGAGACAAACCTAAATCCCTCATAGCAAACCATTCTCCACTACAGGCCTGGTTGACCTACATCAGGAACAGTCAAATCTGTACTCTGACGTCTTAGAGGAGACTTAAAATGCAAAAACCCTGAAATAACATTTACGTATGCCAGTGGCCTTAACCTCCTTAGCCGGTCACTCTTTAAGCTCACCAATGGCTTTAAGTTTCATTTCCGGCTAACATCTGTCTGGACTGTTTAGGAAAGTAAAATGACTCAATCAACTGCTTGCCTAATTTGAAACAGATCAAATGTAATGATCTGATGGACCATATAAAGTCAGATGCAGCTGGTTGTAAAATAAGATTGTTTCCAGATATTTCACACGTTTTGGGGACATTTCAAAGCAAGTTAGCTGATCCCTAAATATGATGAAGAGACAACTTCAAGCCAAAGCGAAGTCCTTTATGGAGAAAATGCCTACTGTAGCGCCTTTTCTCCTTAAATCAGCCATGTGTGAAGACCAACAAAAAAATCCTCTGGATCGAGATGGATAATGGAAGTGGTCAAAGATGGCACACACACCACACGCTAACACACAACCCTGGAGGAGCATCTCTGGGGGCCTGACCTTTGGGTTGTCGCCATCCATGTTTAGTTGCATAAGCTGTGCTACAGTGTGCTCCCGGATACTGTTTAGCTCTGCCTGCTGCCGCCGCAGCTTTATCAGCAGCAGAGTCAGTTCCTCAGGCTGCAAGGGAGGGAGGAAGGGAGGGAAATACAGCCACAATGAAACAGGGACACACCGCAAGGGGAGTGGGAGAGGAGAGGAGAGGAGAGAACACACCAGGACAGGAGATTTAGAGGTATCAGGCTCCCAATAGGTGAACAGTTTATATCTAGGTATTGAGTTTTTCATGCAGCTCAGGACCATGAGATTATCCAAGCCGGTGCAATCGCTGTCAGCAGCATGCAAATTCGACCACTCAAGACAGAAGAGCAGTTTAGCATTTATTACAGAACCCAGTTCACACTTAAACCAGCTCCGTGAGGACAGAGCACTGTGTACGGCTTTGACATAAATTCCTGATCTGGCTTAGAGAGTTTTGAGTGACGGGGTTTTTAAGTCTCCACTGATGTGAAGCGAGTCAAAGGAGCTCGTGAAGTGAGCATACCCTAAATCCAACCACTTGGAACATACATCTGCCTAAATCTGTCTCTAAAGATTCTGTCACAATGTCTTCTTGGAAGGGAATGAAGGACAGAGAGAGGGAGAGGGAGAAAGGGAGGGTAGGTGGAGTTATAAAAATAGCCTTGTCTTTCAAAGAAGTCCAATTAAACCCAAATGAATGAGTGTGCGCTCTACACACTTATTCAAGCGTGAAATTACTGGGCGGTGTATTACAGAAATTCAGTAAGAAGATAGTGATGGAGACAGAAGGGGACAACAACATGGATAAGAACTTACTGTTTTGCCTTGGAGAGACTGGGCATTGATAGACTGTACTGGGATCCCTGCAGGCATAGACCTCCTATCAGGTGGGTAGGCATACTGCTGGACACAGTCAATTAAAAACAAAACTTTAAATAAGCATTCACAGCTGAACGGTTCAACCAAATACAAAGAAACATTTTGTTCATATCCTCAGCGTTATTTAGCCATTTAGATACTTTATTTTTTATTTGCCAAAGTATTGAAATATACGTCCTTTCACAAACACAACTCAATCTCCTGTCAAACAAAGAAAAGTTGAATCTCACTCCCTCCCGGCTCCCTTACAGTCAAGCTGACACTGAAGATAACAAAAACAGGGATTTATTCATCTCCACGGCTGCACCTAACGATTATTTTTTTATTGATTAATCCAATAATTATTTTTTGATTAGTCAACTAATTTATCGATTCCTCTTAAGATTATTTTTTTAATTCCTGATTAATATAACAATTTATTTACCCAAAATAAAAATAAAAAATATGTATGATTAATATTTCAATATTTTATTAAATCATCTTCTCTTAAAAACAAACAAATGTAACAAGATAATAAACCCTATTTGTCAGATACCTAATTAGAAAAATACTGGACCTCAAATTCAAAAGGATTGCTGTGACACAATTAACACAACAATTAATTTAATCATTGTCATAGCAACCCTTTCCCTGACATGAAGAATCTGCATTTTTACTTAAGTACTTGATTTAAAACATGAAAATGGTTATGACAGTATTTTAGGATTGATTTCATGCTTTGACCGGGCACAGCCACTCTTGCAACAGGCCGATGCACGTTTGCAAATCGACATATTTTTGTAATTGATAGCGTAAATTACATCATCAAATCACCCTAAACTTATTCATCTCGTATCGTGCCTAGCTTTAATGGATCATAACATAATAGGTATGGAATTAATCTGCAGATGCTCCGGTTCGAGGTGAGACCAAACTTGGATGGATGTCAGTTTTTGAGCCACGATAAAGGCCAAAATGTGGCCTGCAACAGACGAAGTAAGGCTTGTTTTTAGCCTAGCCATTTGCCTGGAATGCCTTTTGATACTGAAAAAGTTGTTGTTCACTTGTGGCCCCTACCAGCCGGTTAAGAGGAGCGAGGAGACAGCAGTCAATGACGGTATAAAACAGTCAATAAAATAGTTTTTCAAATTATTCTGAATTGCCAAAACCTCGAGAGGTCCTTGAGCATACGGTCATAAATGAACACAAAAAATAAATTATAAAATAGTAATGATCTCCATGGAGATGAATGGAATTTTGTCTGTGCTGCTCAAAATATCTTTTTTAAAGGTCCTATATTATGCTCATTTTCAGCTTCATACTTGTATTTTATGTTTCTACTAGAACATATTTAGATGCTGTAATAATGCTGTAATGAATAAGGTGTGAATGTGAGTGTGAATGGTTGTCTGTCTCTATGTGTCAGCCCTGCGATAGGCTGGCGACCTGTCCAGGGTGTGTACAGTACCCTGCTTTAAACCTGCTTTATAATTAAGAAGACATGAAAATCTTGCTTTTTACAATATGGGACCTTTAAATTACTTGATGGATGGAAACTTGGGTTCATTTTGACCTCTGGGACCAGTAACAAAATTAGCTAAAACACTCTAAAAGCTAAATAGTGGACATTTCAGAGTAGACTATTTTGTTACATGCCAAAATTACATTTAAACATATAATCAGTGACATTTTTTTCCAGGAACAGTGTCCCCCGATAATCCAAAGTACACGCTGTTTTTAGAAAGACTATTTCTGAAGTAAAAGGTAGTTCTAATGGAAACTGTTGGTGGCATGTTCTGACACTGATTGTGGAAACGGATGTTGCAGTTTATTTTTTTACATTGACATTGACATTTTTGATGCTGGGAGCATCATTCACCTGCATTTTATATCATGGATATGTCAAAATCTGAGCAAATAAAACCAGAACTATCTGCATAACTAGATAACACGAAAGTAATAAGTAAGTGATAAATAAATTTTTTGTTATGTGTGAATTAACTGACCTTGTTGAGTTGTGGCCGGTGCCGTCTGTCGATGCTCATGTCTCCTCTGTAAACGGGAGAGGACACCTCTGAACGAGCACTGTTCATGTTGTAGGATCTCATCGGAGAGTAGCCGCCGTACATAGACAGGGAGCCGTGGGAGGGAGAGGGGGGGATGGAGTGGCTTGGTGCGGCGTGCTCCGACAGGTTGATCATGGTTTTGGGACTGGCCATGTTGCTGTAGAGCCCCGGCGGTCTGGGGGTGTACGCCTGTCTTTGCTGCCACTCAAATAACTGCCACATGGTGTCGTCGCGCATGGAGCGGCGTTTGTCACCTGAGGGACCCATGGCTTGGTCGTACAACGATGGCGACATGCTGCAGATGCTGTCCCGCTGTGCCATGCTATTCCTGGGCATACTGCAGTAGCCGTCGCCATAATGAGGCATATATGGTACCCGATGGCTGGGCATGTTTCTGGGCAGCGTCTGGTATGACGTAATGCTGGGGAGAAAAAAAACAAAAACAGAAGTTGTTATGAGGGAGTTGAAGAGATCTTACTCACTTGATCATCACAGAGAAACTCTTCGACTAGTGTTCAGGGAAAATCAAATTATTTAGTAGTACTTTTTACTAATTAATTAATAATAACTCACATGTAGTGAGCAGTGGGCAACTCCGGGTCTGATAAGTGAAGCCAATGTGGAAGTGCCATAAACTTGCATTCTTTCTAATAGCCAGCAGGGGGCGACTCCTCTGGTTGTTAAAAAGAAGTCTGATTGTATAGAAGTCTATGAGAAAATGACCCTACTTCTCACTTGATTTATTACCTCAGTAAACATTGTAAACATGAATTTATGGTCTCAATCTCTAGTTTCAAGTCTTCTTCAATACAGCATGATGTTCATTTAGTAAATTATGGTTCCATTTAGAGTCAAATAGACCATAAAGCAAGGTATGCTTTAGGGCGTGACTACCTTGTGATTGACAGGTCGCTACCACGGCGTTGTCCGGTCTGGGAGTTGTCCGTGTTTTCATCTTACAAAGTTAACCCTTTCACAGTGTGTTTCCAGTTCATGAAATTTAAGTGTAACATTTTGGTCTCCTAAAAAAGCTCCACCCTCTTGTGTCACTTCTGGTTGCAAAAAATGCCAGACTTGAGGTTTCAAAACGGCAGTCCACAAACCAATGGATGACGTCATGATGACTATGTTCACTTATATACACTCTATGGTAGTGAGCGACCGGCTTTCATATCTATTTTTTTTTTATGACTTTACCATCAGCCCTCAAAAGGAGGTACAACAATTTAATAATTCTTCAACTACTTTATTTTTTGTTTATTTATTTTCCTAAATGAAATGTGATTTTGTTTCATGAATAATGAATGTTCATGTGGCAAGTTTAAAGTAGAAAAGAAGTTGTTTATAGTCAATTAATTTTCATTTCACTGCATTTTTTTTTTTAATCTTAAATAACACCAAACAAAAACACCCAATTATAACTTTCTAGCTAACTCAATCATCAAAGCAATGTAAAGTTATAAAAAAACAAATCAGTGAAAGTTTTTGATTTGGCTTTTAAAAACTTTGTAGTTGCAAAACACCTCCGGTCTAGTCTTCTAGATGGATTCTAACCGGACGCTTCACTATCAAGAACCCTCCCAAAGGACAAATTAGACCTTTCTAGTGACAACACAGCCTTGAAAAGCTTCTCTTCCACAGTGAGTTCAATGTCAGTGCAGCTGGCATCGAGACAGCTTCATATTAAGACTAAAACACTCTCTAAAATGCAGTAGCATTAGAAAAAGGCTTGTGACTACATGGAAACTAAGTGTTATTCTGGAGGACATGCATGTCATGACAAACAGAGACTGTTGAAAGGGTTAAATGGCGGGAATATGGACAGGGAAATAACACGCTTATCACACTAGAGGACCACTATGGAAATAAGGGCCAATGACCTTGTTGTGGTTTTATCCATGATACTCTTTTTAAATGTATGCATTGCTCAAAGCAAGTATGTCCATTTTTCTAAATAAACTTACTCAAGGAGTGAGTGAGTGGAGGCAAGGAGCCAAGAGGCTGTGTCAAACGTGAGCACAAGCCAGGCGACGATAAACAGATGGACAGACAGACACACTAACAGACGGGCAGACAGGCAGACACAGTGAGAGAGCAAGTTTAATCTCAACCAATTAAAACTGGGACTCTCACAGCAGGGCCAGAAACAGCCATGCAGTAGCTCTGCTCTGCTCAGCTATTGTTTATCCCCAGTTCTACTTACTAATACATTCAACACTGTAATATCAAAGTGTTTGAATCATGGTGAGGAGCGTGTGAATCCTCTGGCTTTAAACAACACAGCTTTACAGAGAAATGGGACTAAGAAGCTTTGGAAAATCGGAGTCTGCACATATACTCTACGTGGGCCCTCAGATGCTTTAAGGAGAATCCCTCCTGTCTCAAGATGCGGTTGAATCAGCATTTCTACATTATACCAAGTTTAGCCAAGTTCCACTTCTTGTTGAAGTGGGACGAGATTGGGCTCTTGTGCAATAACCTAAAAACTACTTGTGCTGGCATATTTTCTCCTCTTGCAGCAAAAATATTATGAGATCGCACAATGAAATATTTGAAACATTAAAGGGATAGTTTGGGTGTTTTGAAGTGGGGTTGTATAAGGAACTTATCCATAGTCAGTGTATTACCTACAGTAGATGACGGTCAGCACGCCCCTAGCTTGGAGAAACAGACAGTTAGGGTTAAACATATTTTAGACACCTAAAAAAATCAATATCAGTTTAAGTGTACGCTATATTTAGAATAGTTTCACTGCTCTATCTTGCCATCAGACAGCCCTTTCCAACGGGGAACTGAACTGAAAACTCCGTTGACAAAAACAGTATAAATAAGTTTCACTTTCAGTTCAGTTCCCCGTCGGAAAATATTCTCAACATAGCATACACTTAAACTGACATTGATTTTTTTTTTTTAGGTGAGCCTTACTTTTACGTGCCTAAAATACGTTTTGCTGCCGGCCCCATCCACAGCAGTACGTTGCTCTGCTGCTGTGATGTTGCTCCTGTCGGTTTCTCCAAACTGGGGGCGTGCTGACCATCATCTACTGTAGGTAATACACTGACAATGGATAGGTACCTCATACAACCCCACTTCAAAACACCCGAACTGTCCCTATAAATTACATCACTTAAACTGGGTGTGAGTATCTTGATACTGAACCCACTAAACTCCATAAGGTAAGGCAACATTCTTTGGCTCAGCTGGTACAAGGAGACAAGAGTGATTATAAACCTAAACCATTCTCCAATTTTTTTTAAACCTGCAAACGATCATATAATCAAACTAACCTCCTGGTGTCATCATCCTGGTTGCGTCCTCTTTGCGTGCGGACCCACTGCTCCAGTTGCTGCATAGAGCTGGTCCTACTCAGGCCGTGGTCTGGCTCTTGGGGGGGACTTCGCTGAGGAGGGACTCCAGTCGCCTCAGCGGGACAATGCTCACCGGATCCATTGACCTGGGGGCTGCGGTGTGACCCGTCCATTTCTGCCGGAGTCTGCGGCGAGGCGATGTTAGCCTTGATGGCTGCGGCCTGGGCTGGCTGCAGTTTGATACTGTTGATCTTGGTGAGCGGGCGCTCGCGCTCCGCCCCATCCTTCTGGAAGCCGTAGCGCTCGGCGTCTCGCTGCTTCCTCTCTTCGTCTGCTGTGGTGGAGGTGACCGCTGCGGTGCGCTCACGGTCAGCCTCGCGGTTGAGTTCATTGTTCTGGATTTCAGGCTGTGTGAGAGTAGGCCTGTGGTTGGCCACGTGGTTGATCTCTTGTGGTCCACACTGCTCCACTTTTAGCCTGTCCAACCTGATAACGACAAAGAGGAGATCTTAGAATAATAACGATTTAAGACCCTGTGTTAGCTAAAGGCAATCAAGACACATAAAATCACCTGCGCTGAGATGGAAAGATGAATTACATTAGATTAAATAGGCAGCTGGGATATTATCTGTGTCATAAATCACCAGTAAAAGGTGTTAGAGGCATTGTATCAAGTATGGATAATATACTGCAGACCTGATGCATTACCTGTGTGAACCCTGCTAATGGGTGCAGCTCCGAAACAAAAAGAAAGTGCAAAGAAAATGGCTGGAGGTGCACAATGTTTCTTCCAGCTGCCAGAGGAGCCCAGGCGTGTAAAAGGAAATCAGATATCTCCAATAAAACACTGACTCTTCTGGGGCGCGTCACAAAGGTGCTGCTCAGACTCCGGTAATCCATTCGCAGCTCCCTTCTGCCTCCTCTCTAGAAGGCCTATATACAGCTCTGTGATCCTTAGGGAGGTCTCCAGAGGTAATTGACACCACTACTCCTTGGCCTTAGACAGACTCAAGGTCACAGCTTCAAAGTTTGGCAAATTCCCCTCAGCAGCACGGCTCACTGGGTTAGCAATAGGAGGGCAGTAGGAAAGGCATTCCTTCAGAGTTTCCACTTGGATCCTTTTAAATAGCAGCACTAGTCACGTAATGTCTTCTCCAGCCATCTGTGGCTCCACCAGCCCAGTAGAGCACACATTTAGCCCTATGAAAGGTCTGGGTGCATTTACTCATACTTCTTTTGAAGAGATTGTAGAGACACTTTAAGGGAAATGCCCAACAGATTAGGATTTGGGCTACGGTATCTTTTTTAACACTACCCAACAGCCTGTAGTAAGGGCTGTCAAAGTTAACACGATAATAATGACTTAACACAAATTTGTTTTAACACCACAAATTTCTTTAACGCATTAACGCAACTTGCGATTTTTTGGTTGTAGCGGGCTCAGATTCAAAGTTAGAGTGAAGATGCTGGCACCATGTGAAACTAGAAAACCTAAAAAATTCATTGGTACAAACCATGTCATACTAGGTTGTCATGAAGGAGGCTAAATAACGTTCCAAACATGCGCTAAATTTTGGCAAGGAAAAACTGGCATGGCCATTTTCAAAGGGGTCCCTTGACCTCTGACCTCAAGATATGTGAATGAAAATGGGTTCTATGGGTACCCACGAGTCTCCCCTTTACAGACATGCCCACTTTATGATAATCACATGCAGTTTGGGGCAAGTCATAGTGAAGTCAGCACACTGACACACTGACAGCTGTTGTTGCCTGTTGGGCTTGAGTTTGCCATGTTATGATTTCAGCATATTTTTTATGCTAAATGCAGTACCTGTGAGGGTTTCTGGACAATATTTGTCATTGTTTTGTGTTGTTAATTGACTTCCAGTAATAAAGTGTAACATAAATGTGCATAAAGCAGCATATATGCCCTCTCTCATGTTGATAAGAGTATTAAATACTTGACAAATCTCCCTTTAAGGTACATTTTGAACAGATAAAGAATGTGTGATTCATTTGCGATTAATCACGATTAACTACGGACAATCATGCGATCAATCGCAATTAAATATTTTAATCGATTGACAGCCCTAATGAAAAGATGTAATAGGACTTTCCATAGAATACAATACACTAGATACATCTAGATAGATATTACAATGCCGTTATACTAGATAGCCTTATAACGGCATCACACTGTCCTATTTAACAGTGCTATTCAGTGGATTTCAGGCACTACTGCTCCATGTAATTACAAAGCACTTTACCACTACGCCTCTGCTCACCCATGTAAAAGGAGGGCATTAGACAGGCGGGCTGCCAAATGACAGACATTTAGCACAGTTTAAAAAAAAAGAAGGAAAAAACCCTCTCCTGATGAGTCAGTGATCCTCATCAGCCAGCGCAGCTGTGCACAACATCCCCTGAACAACCTGCACCGTGCATTCACAGGGACTGTATGCACACATGCACAATGGCATTCGTGTGTATGTTACTCTATTATAAAATTCAACGGTAAAAATAGTTAAAGACAGTCCAGAAATGTCAAAAGCGGGTGGTGAACTGTTGCTTAAGTACTTAACAGGCTTTACAGAGGGATTTAAAAGCATTTGCTTACAGTACAAATGCTAAAAAAGAAAAATCAGGATGGAGAAATGAACCAAGGATCCAAGTCAATCGTCCTTGTTTTAAGAACTGTCCTCAAAGGCCATTTTCAAATGTCTTTTTCTTTCATTCAAAAGCGAAACAATCCGCTGTAATCTCCCAAACTTCAAATAAAATACAGGCTCTCTGTAAAAATGACTATTATAGTGATCCTTTTACAAACCTTTTCACTGGCTCTGAATGCACAAGTGCAGCATCTGTCATTACTTTCATCCAAGACTCCATCTCTTTGGCTGTGTCAGAGCAAAAATAGTATGTCCGCATGTTGGGATGCGTCGCCTGTTTTGACAATGGACAGGAAAAGTGACACACAGAGAAAGTTACCTGAAAGAGAGAAGAGAAAAAAAGCATCAAGTCAACCGGGATTGTTAGCATTTTAACCCTGACCGGTGAATCAAGGTTGGTTGCTTTCATGTATCAATAAATAACAAGAGTGAAGAGCTGTTGAGACACTTTATGAGGCAACAATGATGTATGTCATGAGTTTTAGCAAATAGTGGTGAAAAATGTGATGATATATGAAATACTCCTGGCTGTGGGCATCTGTACATCCACATAAATCAAACAATGAGTCACCTGAGTTTCATGCATACCATTAGATTAGGGCAGTAAATCTGCCACAATACTGTAGGACTCACCATGCAGGTCATTGTATGGCAGAGACATTGTTCCGTAGTTGCTCTTTTCCATGCAGTGAGCAAACCAATTTATTGTTAAAGCCAGACACAGAAAGAGAAAAACAGAATGTTTAGTGAACAACCTCAATATCCTGTTTACCAATGTCTGAAAAACAAACAAAAAAAGCACTGTCATTGCTCCAATTACTTCAGAATAATCTGGAGAAATAAGGAACTTTTAATGACATGGTCATTTAAGAGACAGGAAAAGTTTAAAATATAAAATATGAAGTCAAAAAGTCATCCCATTCCTGAGCGATTCTCTGTAAACTGAAGAGGTCATGGGCTGCTCTCGTGTTTCTCTCTCTCGGCCTGAGTCTAAGTTGGAAAAAGAGTGGGCCGTGTGGTTGGAGAGACCTTGAGCAGACTCCTGGGCGTCTGTGTTTGGCTGTGCTTGGCAGGACAACTTTGTTGTCTCTTCGGGTTTATGAAGGTCCCACAGTCAAATACTCTACACACCACTGAGAACCCATAAAATATGCCTGTTGCCCTGTAACTTGGGGTTTCCGAGTCAACTAAGGGTATAGCAATGCTCTAGTGCTACAAGCAGTAGCCAGCACAGACATAGCACTGTCGGCAGCAAGTGCTCTCTTTGCTTTCTTAGCATGAGCAGAGTGCAGTTAAAGTTTTAAACTAGAATTACCGCCTCACGGTTATATGCCTCGCCAAACAGTCAAGTTGTAGTTTACATCCATGTCCGTCCAAAATGTCATCACTTTATCATTATATCCTATCAGACACTTGCCTGAAATTGTCAGAATTAGCATATGAATTATTGAGTTATGGCCAAAAACACGTTTTGTGAGGTCACAGTAGGGTGACCATATTTCCAAACCCCCAAACCGGGACTCTTAAGTGTATTGCACATTCATGCACACGTACATGTAAGCGCTAATATGCATGCACCATAGGTGTTTTCATCAGGATAGCTAACTTGGTGCACCTGTAGTCCATTTGGGCATGTGGTGGTATCAGAAAGTAGGCATTATTATAGGGGGGTGCATTAGAGGCTGTGAGTGACAATCAGGACTTATCACATTCACTACTATCACCCCCTTTGATCACAGGGCTATCCCTCTCAATGGAACGGACGGATGGACGGCCAACCGAAAAACAAAATGCCTCCGGCCACGTCTGTCCTCGGCACCAAGGCATAAAAATTACTTGCGTTACTTTACTGTCAGTCAATTGCAAAATATTTCTAAATTAAAGAAGAGAAAGACAAAACATTTTCAAAGCAATGTAAATCTAGAAGTGATAACACTGTGGGAAGACCACTACAGCAAAAAAAACAATTTTCTAACTTTCAAACTGTATATCTGTGATCAAAAGTACCTCTTACCATCTCATTTTATTAGATATTTAAATAATACTGATGCATTAATTTAGCATGTCTGTAATGTCCATAAAATGTGTAGTCTAACAAACTTTGAGAGGAATGAAAACATGCACTGACCTTGAAGGCGTATTTTCTGTTAATGTGATCATCAACCGACAGCATGGAAACACGAAAGCTCGGTAGGAGGATGCTGCCAAGTATCCCCTCCTCTTTTTCATCTGCAGAGAAAAACCAAGTCAGCACAAAGCATTAGGGGCTATTTTTGTCAGTCAACGTCATTTTCTCATGATATTACACTCTTGTGTGGAACACTAATTTGTAAACAGAAAAAAAGGCCAAAAGACAAACCAAGTGGATTGCGAGATAAAAAAAACTAAAAGAGGAGTGTGTTGGTCAGATGAGCGGAGTCCAATCAGCTGAAAAGATGAGCATTGATTCAGTGTCCTATGCAGCTCGGCCGCTCTAATCCTCATTAAGTTAGCAGACAGGGCTGCACATCAACAATGGAGCACTCTCCACAGGGGGGATTAGATTGAGTCCACAGTTTTAAGCAGAGAATTGCTTAACCTCCTAATTTGTTATAAGCAATCTGCATTGCTTACCCAAAACAGTGCAGGAAAACAAATGATATCAGGGAAGTGACTGCTGCAGGCCCATCCCTGCATTTGCTTTGTCTGTTTAGTGTTTGTGTGTGTTTGTGTGTGTGTGTGTGTGTGTTGACCAAGGTTATAATAGTTTTAAATTTTAAATTAGTTTTTATTTTATTTTGGTATTGACTTTTCAATTTAGTTTTAGTTAGTTTTCAGATTGCCTTTGTTAGTTTTAGTTTAGTTTCAGTTATTCAGAAAGGTCTAGTTTTACTTTTCATAATTTTTTTACAGTAGTATGTGTTTGTTTTTGTTAGGGCCAGCTATAATATCTATAGTATGTAACTATACTGTATATACATACAAAATACATGGTTGGAGAACTATGTAGGAATGGCCATTTAGTGAAGCAATTGCGGCATAGTACCCTAGTATACTGGAGGGTCAAGTCTGTACACTTTTTTTCACAGGCAATATTGTTTCAGTTTAGTTCTTCTTAAAGGATATAGTTTTATTTAGTTTCCATTTACTAAAAACTAGGGCTGTCAATCAATTCAAATATTTAATCGCAAATTAATCACACATTTTTTTCTGTTTTAGTTTCAGTTTTAGTTTACTATAATATCCCTCGTGTTGACTGGGGATGTTATGTAACAGTCAAAGTCTCCTAACACATACTGGTAGTAACTCAGATGAACGAGGCTCATCGTGAACATTGAGTAATATTTTGGGGAATAAGCGATATCTGAACTCTGGTCGGCCTCAGGTAGTTAAGAGGTAGAGCTGTTTGCCCTGGAGCTATGTTAGAGCTCATTACCGAAGTCTGAAGGATTGATCTATTTGCCAGCGTCAGCTCTACC
>CAKAKR010061986.1:1195-11532 GCA_916700685.1 Adelosebastes latens | reverse complement strand
CAGTTTTAAGCAGAGAATTGCTTAACCTCCTAATTTGTTATAAGCAATCTGCATTGCTTACCCAAAACAGTGCAGGAAAACAAATGATATCAGGGAAGTGACTGCTGCAGGCCCATCCCTGCATTTGCTTTGTCTGTTTAGTGTTTGTGTGTGTGTGTTTGTGTGTGTGTGTGTGTTGACCGTGGTTATAATAGTTTTAAATTTTAAATTAGTTTTTATTTTATTTTGGTATTGACTTTTCAATTTAGTTTTAGTCAGTTTTCAGAGTGCCTTTGTTAGTTTTAGTTTAGTTTCAGTTATTCAGAAAGGTCTAGTTTTACTTTTCATAATTTTTTTACAGTAGTATGTGTTTTAGTTTACTATAATAACCCTCGTGTTGACTGGGGATGTTATGTAACAGTCAAAGTCTCCTAACACATACTGGTAGTAACTCAGATGAACGAGGCTCATCGTGAACGGTGAGTAATATTTTGGGGAATAAGCGATATCTGGTAACTCTGGTCGGCCTCTGGTAGTTAAGAGGTAGAGCTGTTTGCCCTGGAGCTATGTTAGAGCTCATTACCGAAGTCTGAAGGATTGATCTATTTGCCAGCGTCAGCTCTACCTGAGCTAGCCCACCGGACCCACACCTTTTTATTCACCAAGTCTCTGAGTCTCTGCGCAGAGGATCCTGTAAAGCTCACAATAATAGTCTGATAACTGCAGCGGATAGCAGTTGAGGGGCAGCTCAGTTCATGACCTCTCTGCCCACTCTCTGCTGATGGGTGGATTTCTCCACATGTCTGTCTGAATAAAGCCTTTGGGTCTGTGGCTTTTATCAGCCAGTGGGCGGAAAGAAGGCGACAGGGCTGGCAGACACCAGAAATAACACAGACTAGATAGAGGTCATCCTGATCAGCAGAAATGATGACTGTATCCACATCAAGTGAGCAGGGGGGAATTGGGACATGTGGACTTGTGCCAGTCCCAGACTTGTATTTTCTCTGTAGCTGCAGCCCAACGGTACACCTAGACTACAATTACCTTACAGCCACATCAATTCACAGTGTTCATTTCATTTTTTTTCCAATAGGAAAGCTCTCAAACGTTCTCTGGACACAGCTGTGTCAATATTTGATATGAGCATTAGTACTGCATGAGAGAGGCTGCAGTCAATAGCAGCTCAGTCAATAGCATCTTATAAAAAAGATCACATCTAACACTTGCAAATGTTTTCCTACTGTGCAATAGTAGCAAAGAAGAGGGTTTATAAGGACAGCCTGACTTTAATAACGAAATGGAAATTTTTTGACTGGGATTGCCACAATAAGCTTATCATGAAAAAACATGACTGAGATCATGACTATGATTAAGGTGCCATTAGGGGCCATTTAAATAACACAGCAGATCAAATACAAATTTATTCAAGTTTCCGCTTCAGTCTAAATACAAATTTGTATTACTTGGTTATGAAATTATGGGTTTTCTTCACTAAATTACAGGACCATGTAAACACCACACACATTCAAAAGGATGGTCACAGTGATAATATAACAGTGGTCCCTCTAATGTGGAATTAGAAGGGGATCTTTAAATGTTAGCAAGATAAATGCAACTGAATCCAAGAGTTACGCTAGTATGCAACCACTGTATAAAAACAGCATCATCTCTGGAAACTTGTTTCATGACTTAACATTAGTGTGAAATCCAATTTCCTGCTGTGCTTTCTCTATCAACATTACGGCTGCATACAAAAAGCCGTATTTAAAGCCCTGGCTTTGCTCGGGGAAAAAATGATCTCTCAAATGGCAAATCAGATGACAGGAGAGGCATTTCAATTAATAGGTCTCCTCAGCTGGTCCTGTCAGGCTGTTTACCGCAGGGACTTGGATCCAGATATATTAACGGTCGCCAAGAGCGCGGCTTGTGGTTCTGAAGGTCACAACAGCCATTTGAACTACTAATGGAAAACCAGCATTGTTGTACAGTAATCAGAGCAATACTAATGAAACATGTTGGTAGCTGAGAGGACGAGACTCACCTCTGTAGTAGAAGAGACACAGGTCCGACAGCACAAACCACCGCTTCTTCCACAGCTTCATCCCGGTGCTGTCCTAAAACACACCAGAGGAATAAGGAACAGTTACTCCACAAACTAGTGGGAATGGTTTGACTGTGAAATCACAAAGAAAAAGTACACTGTAGTAGTAGTAGTCCACTCACTCCCCTTCTTGGATTTAATTAGTTAAATTACTTCCATGTGATTAGCTGTTTATTTCTAACTTAAAGGGATAGTTCGGTGTTTTGAAGTGTAGTTGTATGAGGTACTTATCCATAGTCAGTGTATTACCTGCAGTAGATGACGGTCGGTACGCCACCCAGTTTGGAGAAACAAGACCGCACGGCAGCAAAGCAATGTACTGCTGTGGACGGAGCCAGCAGCAAACATATTTAGCCACCTAAAAGAAGGTTCAGTTTAAATGTACGCTATATTTAGAATATTTTCACCGCTATACCTTGCTGTCAGACAGTCCTTTCCGATGGGGAACTGAAGGTGTTGTATCTATGTTGTATGCTCTTGCCAAAGCCATCAGACTCTATTGAAAAAAACTGTAATTTTACCTAGCAGAACACGGGGGTTGCTGGTTTACCGCTGCATCAATCAGTTTGTTTGTTTGTTTGTGCTATCGTGTGACTCTGGTGAATCTGAACTAACCAAAGTCACACAATAACGCAAACAAACTAACCGATCAAGGCAATGGGGGACCAGCTACTCCCGTGATCTGCTACATAAAATTACTGTTTTGTCTGGTTGGTTTAGCAATAGCATACATAACAACTTCAATTCCCCGTTAGAAACAAAGACTTTATATCTGTCTGACGGCAAGGTAAACCAGTGAAAATATTCTGAATATAGTACACTTAAACTCACTTCTTTTAGGTGACTAAAATCTGTTTTGCTGCCAGCTCCGTCCACAGCAGTACATTGCTTTGCTTCTGTGCTGGTACTCCTGTCTGCTTCTCCAAGCTGGGGGCGTACCGACCGTCATCTACTGTAGGTAATACACTGACTATAGATAAGTAACTCATACAACCCCACTTAAAATCACCCAAACTATCTCTTTAATATACTGGATTAGTACCTTCAAAGGGCAGAAACCAATCAATGACTTTCAATTTGTATTTTGAATTATGCTATATACAGTAATCTGTTGACTACTTTCTATGCTATGATTCCAACTGATAGGTCATCTACAAATCAGATATCACTTCCTGTTTTGTCTTTCTGTGCATGTGTTTCTGCACATTGTGGTCCAAAATGCCTCCTTTTTTATATTTTATCTTAAGTACATATACAGTATACATTAATGGAGGTAGTGTAGAACTCATCCACTATATACTGCAACATTTCTGCTATTCAAATGTTACATATAGACCTGAGATGGATGTACGGGTGTTTTATTTGGTTCAGGGGAATAATTAGATTACTGGACTGGAATAAACATAATAAAGAGAGGGCTCCACTGTGTCTTATAGTTTCAACCAAATAAATAAACAGCTTTCCCTTTTAAAAGGAAGCATGTTTCTTACTGGGCAACTAAAGTAAACCTCCTTTGCTTAAGTTGTTCTTTGGTATCACAATGCTGTGATCAAAGGGGGTTTCAGGCTGCTGCTTGAAAAGGATGAAGGGTGAGGAAAAGGGTATTAACTCCCCCGTTCGCCTTATTGGAAAACTTGAGCAGAGTCCTTAATCGTGGATTCCACCCGGAGACTAAAGCAGGGGGAGGGACCTCAACAACTCTGTCATTATGGTCGAACGGCATGTGGGCTGCAGTTTACTTTAAATGGAAATTCACTTCCACGAACCAGCATGTTTAACACATTAGTATCAAAAAGTCACAATACCAGATGCTGCTCGGCGTGTTCATAATAGAAGCACACCAGAAATGTAACAGAAAGACTCAAACCTCTTGCGCCCATTTAATTCATCACCTTCCCTTCATTCAATCAAGGTCTTAATCACTCATTTAACAATGTGTTCATGAATAAACTTTATCAAAAGTTCTGTCAGATCGTGCTCGGTTCAGGCGGGAGGAGAAAACGAGGCTTTCACCGACACATCAATCACTGTGGCATTTTGTTCTCCCACTGGATCAACTGAAGGGCTGCAGCTTTCCCTCAGCCAAGGACTTCAATAGCTTCCAGGTTTCAATGAGGCAGGGAAATAAAAGTGCAAATCCAGCTTTTATTCAGGGTAGCAGATTTGTGAGTCTTTTGCTTGATCTACGTCACCCTGATTGAGGTCCCCAAAGAAACAGCAGCTGGCAGCTGTACCAAAGGAAGCCATCATGTGTTCACAAAACTGCACCGGGAGGCTGCAATCAAAACTAAATGAGTCTCCCACTTAGGAAGCATGAGAGAGTCCTGTCTGGCAAAGAGCCGCCTCAAGCACCCCCTTTTCACCCTCCCTTAAGTAACCAGGGAGCTGTGATGAGGGATCGGTATTTAAACACTGCCCGCATTGGATGACTGGCCGAGCAGAGACACCGGACAAAGAACTGCTCAGATCCTGTGAGACATCAAAAAGCTGCCTTTGTGCTTAAGACTGTTGCGGCAAATCTTACAAGGAGACGGAGAACTTAACATTGTTCTATGTAAAAGGGAGGAAAGTTGTATAAACATAAAGTTTGCATTCACAAAATGTTCTAAATTCATTCACTTTTCCCAAATATCCTTGCTTCTAAATATCAATTACATTATACATACATTTATCAAACAAAATGACCAAACAGATATAGGCATACATACAATAAACCAATACAAATCTGCGTATAACATATGTACATACCAACTTGCAGATAATTAGTAAAAGAGTTGACCCAGGCAGTGGCGCCTGAATGACATTTGAATTGTTGAGGCATCCAGCTTTAGATGACGTAATACAGTGTTTCCCACAGGATTTAATGAGACCCTCTAGGGGGGTCCGGGGTCATGCTCTCCCAGATAAAAATTGTGTACATTTTAAAGTTGAATGCATCAATCTGGTGCACTTTGAGAGCAAAACTAAGAGGCTAGAGCTATGAAGAACTTTGTCCTCTAGTAAACAATTTAATCAGAAGGGGTCCGCATTTCGGATTGGGTGCGTTACCGACATTGCCGCAGATCTTTGACGCACTGAGGACAGTCCGCCCCGGCTGACAGACACACCGATCCCCGACCCCCGAGGGCGCACTGTGTAGTGAGCATTCACAGCTTCGGGAAGCTGCAAAGAATGCTGTAAAACTCACGGTCGGAGCTGCGACTGCAAAAATATTTTTCGGCTCACTATGAAACTTTAGCGGGCTGGATGTCAGAACACATTGATTTCATTTGAATTAGGTTACACAATGGTTGGTTATGATTGGATAAAGGTCCAACGTGTTAGACGGCATATAGTATATATAGCCACTATATTACCATAACACCTGAAAGTGGGGGGACAAAAAGTCTCGTTGTCCACCCTATTCCGGCGCCTATGGACCGAAGACATGCACAACTTTTATATCATTTCTGTACCATAATTAGTTACGTATTAGTATAGTATAGTAGTGTTATTTCCTTTTGCTGTGTTATAAATAGGTTGCTGTATTATTGTTACTTTATTTTAGGCAACTACTTTGATTTACTATTTACGTCAAAAACACATGAATGTATGTACCAGATTTCATGGCAATCCATCCAGTAGCTGTTGAGACATTTAGTCTGGACCGACAGACACACTGCTGGGCATGCACAGCTAAAAATGATGCCAAGTTACTCACTCAGCTTCTCAGCACATGATATGATTTATTGTAATGTCTTAGATGTTTACCTGTTTATAAAGCCAGTTTCTCTTGATTACTGGGGCACTGGGATTCCTCCTGATGGAGTTGGATCTCTTCCCAAAGTTGTGAATCTTTTTGGAAGGTCTTGATGGCTAGAAATACAGCATGAATGAGTAAAGCACACAAAAAAATCTAGACTTTTTGACTTCTAGACTGGTTTTCCATTATTTTCCTAACTTAACAGACATGCATGATTATCCTGTATTCGTGTGTGTCACTCACTCTTCCCGCTGGACTATTGGGGTTTGCGGCGCAGTCCGAGCCGCCTGTGTAGTTGGAGGCCTCGCTCATGGTGCTCAGTGGCCGATCCTTCTTCTCATTCGCCGGCACTTTGGAGGCAGATCTAAAAAAAAAAAAAAAACACACGAAACATGCCAAGAGCATTATAAGCAAACCATCAGTTAGAACTATAGGCATGCCGGTTTATGTCTACTGACCTCGATTTAAGAAAAGGCGAATAGGAGGAAGCAGACTTTATTGTCTGTTCCCCCCATCCCTCTGAAGCTCAAACTCTCTGCTATAATGAGATCTCAACATGGGCCTATGAATCAAGCCAATTACTCCCACCATGTCACTGCAGATACATTCCCCGTTGTCTAACAGCTTTAAATGGTCTGCAAAGTCTGCCTGACGTATTGAAATGCAGCAGTTGCAGCAGTGAATCAGGTCAGACAAAACTACTTTAAAGCAAAAGTTGAAAGCATACTGAGTTCAATACATTTGCCATAGGATAGAACACCTTGTGAAATAAGCTGTCTCTGGCCCATGGAGATGTACTATATTCTTTAGGAAGGGAACAACGATGTGGTCTAGAGGGAACAAGACAGGAAAACCAGAGTACAGCAGAAATACTGCAGCAGTGAAAAAAAAATCTCAGATATATTGGTTTCAGGTCACTGAATAAGGACAGAAACCGCCAACCCTGCACTGCAAACTCCCCCATCTAACCTGCCCATTTGATGAATGACCTAACGTTCATAGACTTCAGACTACATGGTACCATTCAGCATAAATTATTTGATAATCAATCCATTTTTGCATCATCTACATGTACTTTCCATCCATCTGTACCACCTAGATCAATCTTTTAATCTGTTAGACAAGAAAGACAAGACTATTAACACTCCAAAAAAGGAAACTCAGACTCAATTTACAAACGATTTAACAATTCAGACTCCATGCTGTTATATTCAAGGTGCACAAACACGAAAAGGGATCACAAGGGATAACATCAGTTTGGCTCAGCAGGCAACAACACACAGGAGATTCGTTCCCGTGCAGCACAGTGACAGGTCTGATAGCACCAAAGACAGAACAATGACAATCACAGACTGTCTTACCTGTAGTTAGATGAAAAGTTACACAGTTTGGTATAAAGTTAACTTAGCTTAGCTGCAAGAAACAGCATGATCTAACCATTATGTACTTGAGATCTTATGATTGCTAGCTCAATGAGAGAATTTCATACATGAAAGGGAATTTTTCTTCTTATTAGAGTTGACTGGCTGACTTAAGTGGCCAAATATATAAGGGGCTTGTGTATAGAGGTGACTCACCAAGGAAGTCATTGGGTGACTAGTGCTCTCAAGAGCTGAAGCGCACACAATTTTCAACTCACTGCTCTAAAATAGCTGCTTGTGCAGAGTGATGAGATTTGCCGTCTTCTCCATCTAATGACCTCGCTCAAGAAAATGAGCTCTGAGGATTTTCAGCACTTCCAGTGACAGGCGAAATCCTAAGTGAACCATAATCAATGGGGTGTCAACCTGCCATCAAAAGCACAGAGGTTAGGAGGGGTGGAGAAAGTGGACTGACTTGGTTGTAAGAGAGATGTTGCTCTATTTGATGCTCTATTACTGTAGAACAACATGGCATTTCCAGTCTCTGAGCTGCAGAGTGTTTGTGTGTGTTGGGGTTTTGTTGATAATTAGTGTGGGGCTGATAATCAATCTGCATGCAGTGAGATTGAAATGTAGTGAGTGGGTCAAATTGGCCTGTGACTACAGGGAAATAAGAGAAATGATGCTGCATTATAGTTCCCATGCACAACTTCAAATATCTTAAGCACTACGATAGATAGTGTGTGTATTTGGGTATTCAAATGTTAGCTGAGAAATGTTCATCAACAATGTTTTTTACTTGTTGCGGAATAAAATAAAAGCAACATAATGAAAAGAACATAAAATAACTACATAAGGGCACTTTTGATTAAATACAAAATGATGACGTTGATGAAAATGATGAAACTTGAAGATAGTTTGATCAAAGATATTCAGTTTACTACGAGATAAAACAAATAAAAGCTGCAAATCCGAACAATTGGGAAGCTGCAACTAGGTCATTTCTGGCATTTGTGCTTGAAAACCTACTTGAAGGAACAGTGTGTAACATTTCGGGGGATCTACTAGGAGAAATGGAATATAATATTCATAACTATGTTTTCAATAGTGTATAATCACCTGAAACTAAATATCGTTGTGTTTTCGTTAGCTTAGAATGAGCCCTTCATATCTACATAGGGAGCGGGGTCCTCTTCATGGAGTTCGCCATGTTTCTACAGTAGCGCAGAACAGACAAACTAAACACTGGCTTTAGAGAGAGTCTTTCACATTTTTACGATACCTGAAGGCCGCCGTAGTTCTCCGACACACTTGTGAAACCACGGTAACGTGAGCCGCAGAATGGCAATAACAAAACTTGTCGAAAAATTAAATCCTGTGCTAACACAAAATAGTTGTAAATACTGTGAATAAAGCCTTAATGATGTGAATTCAGTTTAACTCTTCAAGGCATTCCCTGTCTGGGCCTCTCCAGGATTTATTTCTCAACCACTTGCAGTAAAAACAACGCACACACGCAACCGAGACGCTACGGAGACCACCAAGTGTTTCACATTTATATTTTGAAATGAAACTTTGCTCTAACCGGCTTCCTCTAAAATGTTATCATGAACCACCACAACATGCTGTTTTGAATGTCGGTCTGCTTTAAATTACTATTTTTCTTGTTTAGGTTGGTGCTCGTCTCCAGACTAGCCCACAGTGGATATGACTTCTACAGACACAATAACAGTTGTAGCAAAATACCAGAACTAAACAACACTCGTCTTTGAATTTACCACAGCTCCATGACAACAGCAAAGTCAATCAATCTCAAAAACACAACATTACTATCTCTACCTGTGAAGCCGTGAAAAGGGAGTTTAGTTTATGTGCAAATAATACAGTGTAGGTTTACTGAGCCTCTATCTGCAAAGAAACACTACGAGGTTGCATGTCCATCACAGGGTAAACACACAACCCCACATACAGTATTAAGACTAACCCGTATGTATTAAAGTGTCACATCATCGCCTGGTCCGGCATGGATTGTGTGTGCCGGTGTGAGTCTGTGTGTGCAGAAAGAGTGGTGAGGAGGGATTACACTGCCACTGAGGCTCGGCGCTCTAAGCACACTGGTGGGGGAAACACTGAACTGAGCGGCTGAGGGTGCATTTTTAAATTGACCACACAGCATTTCTAAAGAAACAAGGGTGCTTTCAAACACTTTTGTTTGCCGGTGAACCTGACCTTTATCTTTTTAACCAACAAAAGACAAGGCAAGCATACGCAGATCAAGATATCGGTGTGTACATTCGTCACAGGTTGAGAGAGGCAGCGTAGCACAGAGCTGGGTGATAAAGATACCAACATTATTTAACAACCACGTCACTTTGTTCTTTAAAACTGTGATGCTTTCAAGAGCTGTCCCCTTAAAAAGCTCAGTCAAAATGCTCTCTTTGCTCTGAATTGTGTTTCAAAATCAGGCCGCATGGAGCATAAGAGCTCACGCTAAAGCTTTGGTAGTTTAGCATATATAGAAAACTGATTGTTCAGTGGATTATGCAGATGTACGTTGTCCTGTAGGCCTGATAAAATAATATTTCTAACATTGTTTTGTATCTAATGTATTACTATTTATATTTCAACCATTTTTAAATGTATAGTCAGTTTGTTGATGTCAAGTAAATATGTAAAATTCTCATGACATAGATTTTTGGGTTATATCACCCAGCTCTAGCGTCACAAAGGAACAGAGTCAGGACTCTTACCTGCGTACATGCAGCCTGTACATCCATAGGGGACAGAGCATGAAGGGGTGTTCACAAAGTCAACGTTTTTGACAGTTTGTCGAAACAAAATGAACACTTCAAAGTGCATAATAATCATACTTTTGATGCCTTTTGGCCTATTATAAAGAAACCTTTGTTAAACTTTTGTTGTGGGCATGTCTGTAAAGGGGAGACTCGTTGGTACCCATAGAACCCTTTTTCATTCACATATCTTGAGGTCAGAGGTCAAGGGACCCCTTTGAAAATGGCCATGCCAGTTGCCAAAATTTAGTGTAACTTTTGAGTGTTATTTAGCCTCCTTCTCAACAAGCTAGTATGACATGGTTAATAACAATTCCTTAGGTTTTCTAGTTTCATATGATGATTGCCAGTATCTTCTTCTT
>CAKAKR010061983.1:2590-13726 GCA_916700685.1 Adelosebastes latens | reverse complement strand
TACTGGCCGGCTGAGGCTGGTGAATGATCAGACCTACTGCACTGAGGAGTTGTTGTTTTTTTTATCTAATGTAAATCATACATTGTGAATATTTTGCTCAAACAATAATAACTCTGTCCTGCTGCAGTCTACTGCAGTATCAATAATGTGTAACATTAAAACTGTAGTGGGGATTTCTCTTAACAATTCATCCGCTCTGTTGCTGTTTGTCACAAGAAAAGTCAAGGAAACGAAACCTAACATCACTTTCAATTTCCCTTTTTCCTCTGCATTTCCTGAAGTATATCAGCTGGTGGCACCTAGACCTGGTCTCTCACACCCTCGTTTCTGCATCCGAGCAACTACACAGATATCATCATCATCATTATGAGCAAAGACAAGACAAGGAAACAAAACCTAACTTAACTTTCTATCTTCTAACTGGTTGGAGAAGCTCACTGCAGAGTAAGCTTTGGGCGGATTCACTGAAGTTTCCATCTACAGTTCATTGCAAGTTATTGCACTGAATAGGACTGTTATCGAGCTGTTTTTTATTGCTAATTTAAAACCTAGTTACAGCAGAAGACGTCGTCAGCATGAACACTCTGAACCAGCAGTATGAGGAGAAGGTGCGTCCCTGCATCGACCTCATCGACTCTCTCCGCTCTCTGGGTGTAGAGAGGGACTTGGCGCTGCCTGCTATCGCCGTGATTGGAGACCAAAGCTCGGGGAAGAGCTCCGTGTTGGAGGCGCTGTCAGGGGTGGCTCTGCCCAGAGGGAGTGGTAAGATACAGTCAGCTGGAGAAAAGAAACTATCTATCCATCTATCTATCTATGTATCTATCTACCTATCTATCTATATGACTTTATAATGATGGGTGTACAACCTTAAAAGTTGCTTAACGTTACACAAGTTATGGGATAATTAAGTTTCACAAGTATGGACATTTTTATTGGACTTTATTAGTTGTAACCCACAGAAGACATTTCACAAATGTGTACCATGATCTGCAAATATTTCACTATCCACAAACATGTATTTTTGTATTTGTGTTGTGTAAAGTCACATCCACAAAAATACAGGGCGATTTGCAAATACGCATAACTTACTCTGTAAATACGTGTAACCGAGCGGTCTTTAATGTGCGTTTATACTTATTTATTATGTGAAATAAGGACACGATGAGAAGGAGGTTTGAACTTGCTGGCGTCTTTACTTGTTCCCATCTTCAGACTCCCGTTCTAGCCACAGTAGCATCACCTTATACACATTACACTTCCTCTTTCTCTTCACAATAAAAGCTCAGCACTCCCTTGTATTTGCTAACAGGAAAGAACTCCATAATAAAGGTTACATACGTATAGATTTACATGTAAAGTGATAAACACGCATTTGTGCATCTATTTCTACACGTGGAATGCTATTTGCACATTTGCAGATCGCGAAATAGATGCACAAATGTGTAGATATAACTTTACATGTAAACCTTAAAATACGCATAGTTTACTTTGTAAATACGTACGTATTTACAGAGTAAGTTATGCGTATTTGCAAATCGCCCTGTATTTTTGTGGATGTGACTTTACACAACACAAATACAAAAATACATGTTTGTGGATAGTGATATATTTGCAGATCATGGTACACATTTGTGGAATGTCTTCTGTGGGTTACAACTAATAAAGTCCAATAAAAACTTCCATACACAAGTGCCATTGGGTCGAATTAATAAAAAGAAAAGAACATTTAGAAAAGTTATCAGTAAGACCATCAGTATCAGATAATATTTAAAGCTGCAGCCATTGATTTTTTTGTCCACGGGGCGCAAGAACCACAACAAGCTGGAAAAGATTGTATTATTATATTATTATTATTGTGAGCATTAGCCTTTAAACTAGGAGACAGAAATCTCCAAACCTGCATGGCTGGTTAACAGCAATGGCACCACAACATGATCCACAACATTCCTGTCATCTCTCTACTGTCTGGCACTATATCTAATAAAGGCATACAATGCCCCAAATTAATTTAAAGAGGACCTATTATGCGTATTTTCAGGTACATACTTGTATTTCACAGCCTCACCAGTGGTGGCCCATTCATTCAATTATTTAATTAAATCTAGAAAACAAAAGAGGGGAAAACTATTATTATTTATCACACATTGACTGGATGCTGTGTAGTGGGAAATCTTGTAAGGGTGGTCTCTCAGCATAGAGACAACCAGGATGAAGAATCTCCTCAAATGTTTTCAGAAACATCTTGTAGTGTACTAATTAGCCTTGTCTTTGCTCATAATGATGATGATTATCTGTGTAGCTGCTCGGATGCAGAATATACTTCAGGAAATGCAGAGGAAAAAGGAAATGGAAAGTTATGTTAGGTTTCGTTTCCTTTACTTTCTTGTGACAAACAAGGATGAATTTTAAGAGATATCCCCACTACAGTTTTAATTTTACACATTATTTATACTGCAGTAGACTGCAGCAGGACGGAATTATTATTGTTTGAGCAAAATATTCACAATGTATGATTTATTGGTTAAAAAAAACCTCCTTAGTGCACTAGGTCTGATCATTCACCAGCCTCAGCACACTATAGCAACTTTACTTTATTAAGAAGAAGTTGAGAACTTTAAGTGTCCTTAAAGCTGCAGTGGGTAGAAATGGAGTAAAAAAAGTTATTTTTATAAAATGGTCACTATATCCTGACAGTAGTGCATGAGACAGGTAATCTGAAAAATATCACGTGTCCTCTGTCTCCTCCGGTGCTGAAATCTGCAGGATTTCACAGACTGGAGGAAAAGAACCAATCAGAGCCGAGCTGGAGCCTTGTTGTCTCTGAGCAGCTGTCAATCACTAGCAAACTCCGATCAAACGGTCAAACTAGGCAGCGCTGAGCAAATATTAATCAATATTCTGTTACTGTAATGCCTATTTCTCTCCTCAAATGTTTTCAGAAACATCTTGTAGTGTACTGTTTAGCTGTAAAATGAGAAAGTTTGTGACCCGGCAGCCATGTTGAGATCAGTTGAGGAAATACCAAGCACCGCCCACCAGCCGGAGCAAACTTTCTCATTTTACAGCTAAACGGTACATTTTATTTGTGATCTATCTTAAAAGATTTCTGTGCTATCTGAGATATCTTGCTGCTTTTCATCATTTCACCAAGTATACCGGATTTCACTTTGACTCTTCCACTCTTTTTCCACTCTTCTGTAATTCAGGCATCGTGACAAGATGTCCGCTCGAACTGAAGATGAAGAGAAAGAAAGAAGGAGAGGAGTGGCACGGGAAGATAAGCTACCGGGAGTACAAGGAAGATATAAATGACCCTGCAGATGTGGAGAAAAAGATTAGAGAAGGTACCGTATACAGCATTCTTAAATGTTCCTATCAAAAGACAAGTATTGCAGGAAGTTAAATATACTACAAGGAGTTTTTAACTGGTTATGAAACAGTCTCGATTTAACACCAATGCCTCTATATGTCCTACATAAGCAAACAAGACTGTCTTTTCCCGGGTCGGATTCCCAGCGGCCAACCTCCGTGTTTGAAAAGTGAAGCCAACACAGAAGTGCCTTACACTTGCATTCTTTCTAACAGCCAGCAGGGGGCGACTCCTCTGGTTGCAAAAAGAAGTCAGATTGCATAGAAGTCTATGAGAAAATGAGCCTGCTTCTCACTTCATTTATTACCTCAGTAAACATTGTAAACATGAGTTTATGGTCTCAATCGCTAGTTTCAAGTCTTCTTCAATACAACATGATGTTCATTTAGTAAATTATGTTCCCATTTAGAGTCAAATAGACCATAAAGCAGGGTATGCTTTAGGGCGTGGCTAGCTTGTGATTGACAGGTTGCTACCACGGCGTTGTCCGGTCTGGGAGTTGTCCGTGTTTTCGTTTCACAACTTTAACCCTTTCACAGTGTGTTTTCAGTTCATGAAAGTTAATTATAACATCTTAGTTAGTCTAAAAATGTCTTATACAGCATTCGGTTGTACTTAGCTCCACCCTCTCGTGTCCCTTCTGGTTGCAAAAAAACAAGATGGCGACGGCCAAATTGCCGAACTCGAGGCTTCAAATCAGCAGTCTACAAACCAATGGGTGACGTCACGGTGACTACGTCCACTTCTTATATACAGTTTATGCCGATCCCCCGCAAAATCAGACGAAGCGATTTACATACGCAGACTGGAAGAGCATATGTTCACATTTTCACAGGCAAACTTTTGCATTGAGTAGTACGTTAGCCAGTTAAAAGGAAGCAGGAGGAGATTTTTCTTAAGTCAATTTTATTTTTTGCGTCGCAATGATTAATTGTGATAGATTATTTTTTATATATATCATCCAGCCCTAGTTTTACATCAATATATAAATTTACATCGGTGGCTAAAACAATGTTTGTTTCAGCATCATCACATAGCCACAAATAAATACATTACCTCATCGCTATAACAGCTGTGTTTCAAAAAGAAAAATGTTTTTTAAAAGTAAGTTGTGTTTTTCTTTCACTCGCTTCCAAAGCAAATGCACGCTCTAGCTAGATAAAGAGCACGAGGCAGTGGTGCTCATGGAAACACTACCGCTTTTGTCCACAGGGGCCGCCAAAATCAACACAAAGTGTTGCTTTTAGGGGAGTTTTATTTGCTTTTCAGTGATCAGCACTTCCATCCTTTGTAATCATTATACATCTTCTGTCTCCAGCTCAGGATAATATGGCCGGCGTCGGGGTGGGGATCAGTAATGACCTCATCAGTCTGGAGATCGCCTCCCCTGATGTTCCGGATCTGACGCTCATTGACCTGCCCGGCATCGCCAGGGTGGCTGTAAAGGGACAACCTGAGAATATTGGAGAGCAGGTATGCTAGTTCAGCACTCAGTACTTTGGTCCAGAGTAAAATATCTCGTGGGTACCCATAGAATCCAAATGGTGCTTTGATAGTTGTACCGTTGTAATGTTATAATCATACACTATGAATTAATACTTTCAGATAAAGCAACTGATCCAGACGTTCATCAAAAAGCAAGAAACCATCAGCTTGGTGGTTGTTCCATGCAACGTGGACATAGCAACCACAGAGGCTCTGAAGATGGCGCAGGAGGTGGATCCTGATGGAGAGAGGACTTTGGGTAAATAGAGGAGCTGATTTTTAATAAAGGAGCACTTGGACAAGTTACTTGACTTTTAGATAGTTCACTGTCTGTTTGTCCTACTCTCTCTCTCTTTCAGGTATCTTGACCAAGCCTGACCTGGTGGACAAAGGCACAGAAGACACGGTGGTTGAAATTGTCCGTAATGAGGTCATCCACCTGAAGAAGGGCTACATGATCGTCAAGTGCAGGGGTCAGAAGGAGATCACAGACAAGGTGTCTCTTACTGAAGCAATAAGAAGAGAGAAAGACTTCTTCCACAATCATGTGCATTTCAAGTAAGTTCATTATTTTTTGGTATTTGACCCTTCCTAAGTCCCGCCCCTTTTCTGTTGGGTTAAACATTCAATTCAATTCAATTCAATTTATTTTTATATAGCGTCAAATCATAACAGAAGTTATACATGTACTATATGCTACGTCTGTTCAAAGGTAACATTACTAAGTCGCATTACATTGGTGTCACAATCTTCACGGACACATTACATTGTCTACAGTCACAGCTACTATGAGGAACTTTAATTTTGTGTTGATTTTGGCGGTAGAGCTGTCACACTAACTGTAGTATTGACAAGCCAACAGCAGGGGATGGCAAGCAACCGCCACAACCGCAATTTTCACGTTTTTTCTTTTTTGAATTCTATGCAATGTGAGTGCCGTATTTTTACATTTTGCTACAAACAGCAGCAGCGTGACGAGGTGCTTAGCGTCTATTCTGCACTGAGCGCTGCACGTATGGTGTTTTTTTTTCCTGGTCGCCGAGAGTTGAAAAATGTTCAACTTTGGGTAAAACTCCACAAAGACGACGGTTGGTCTTTTTGGAGTTTTACCCAAAGTTGGGTAGCTGCAAGTGCTGGAGAACAACAACAATGGAGGAGAAATTAATACACATAGACCGGCGGGACCGTCCCTTTCCCTATACCTGCTTCAGCCTTCGCTTCATCCAGAGCAAGTACTCTACCCAGTGTTGACATCTCTCTGCTCTCACAGGGAGGCGAGGTCACGCGTCATCAACGCGTCATCAACGCGTCATCAACGCGTCATCAACGCGTCATCAGTTACACTGCGCATGTGTTATACCCTGTGGTCTTAATGCTGAGGCTGATCGGAATCCTTAAAAAAATTCCTCAATCCGGATGATGATGCGGATCGCCACCAAAATCTAACAGATTGTTCATTGTGCCACACTCCACCCCTCCAAAAAATTAAATTCAAATCCATCACAAACTTTTGGAGTAATCCTGCTAACAGAAGGACAGACAGACAAACCAACGCAGTGAAAACATTACCCTAACAATAAAGCTTATTTATACAGCACTAAAATCAGGATAAATAAAGTAATTTGCAAGAAAAAAGTTGTCCCCGTGGACAAAAGCGGTAGTGTTTCCAAGCACCAGATTCCCTTTAGAAAACCTCTCATTTGTCTACTTTAACATTTTATTTTTGCTTTAGGATTCTCTATGATGAAGGCCATGCAACTGTTCCTAAACTGGCGGAAAAACTCACCCTTGAGCTGGTGCATCACATCCAGGTAAATACCTCTTCGTGCTTCACCTTAGTGGTTCACTTCAGATTACCCACTTCAGGCGTTAAAGGTTTGACCCGTGTGTGATTTGCAGAGATCTCTGCCTCGACTGGAAGAGCAGATAGAGAAGAAACTAACAGAGACTCAGGCAGAGCTGGACAAATGTGGCAATGGACCCCCACCTGACGTAGCTGAGAGACAAGGTTTCCTCATTGATGTGAGTTCACCAGCAGACACTTGGAGAACGCTGCACCTCCTCGATTTGAGCTTCTGAAAAAAAATAATTTGTCCTCCTCTTTTATCTGAACCTGTTTTAGAGAGTGGCGGCGTTTACACAGGATGCTATCAACCTCACCAATGGGGAGGAACTCAGATTTGGAGGAAGGATGAATATCTTTGCCACACTCAGAAAAGAGTTTGCGGTATGGAAAGATATCATAGAGCGCTCTGGAGTAACATGTAAGTGCATTAACAATGTGGCCATTACAAAACTGTAACCTAATATGTAAAGTAAACTATTGAGTAAGATAGTAAGACTGCTGTATTGACCACTATAACCAAGTGTTTATCTTCTTTATTCCTATTGCAGTCAACTATAACATTGAGAGAGAGGTGGCTCAGTACGAACGAACGTACCGTGGAAGAGAATTGCCGGGGTTCATCAACTTCAAGACCTTTGAGGGCATGGTCAAGGAGCAGATCAAACAGCTGGAAGGACCTGCTGTCCTGAAACTCAAGGAAGTGTCAGGCATGTCTTATAATGATGCTACAATGATTGCAGGAATATGTGAGACCTTCAAGTTATTATTCAATCTTATATTGTCTGATTTGTATTTTCTTTCTTTTAGAAATCGTGAAGAAGGAGCTGTTGAAGTTGGCACAGAGAAGCCTGGTTGGATTTCCTAACCTCATCAGAACAGCTCAGGTATCATCTTCATAGCACATTGCTAATGTATACATACGTCTAAACATTGTTGAATATTTACTGAAAATTTTGTATGTCCTTTTTAGATGAAGATTGAAGCCATCAGAAAGGAGAAGGAGGCTGCAGCAGAGTCCATGCTGAGGACTCAGTTCAAGATGGAGTTGATTGTTTACACTCAGGACAGCACATACAGCAAGAAGTTAGGGAAGCGGAAGAAGGAAGAGGAACAGCAAGTTGTGGGTGGCTTCGGTAGTCCACTGGTGAGGACAAGCACCATCAGCACTCATGACAGTGGGGCCACCCTGAAAGAGATGATTAAACACCTTAAATCCTATTACCAAGTAAGTGTAATCTACATGCTGTACATTTTATTTTTTGTGCCTCGCAGCATTTAATTCATCACACATATTTTAGATACCGTATGAAGGTAGTAAAGAAAACAACATTTATTTGAATCAGGACCTCCTCCCAATGCATGCACATTCTTCTTTTTTCTTTTTTTGAAGGTGGCGTTCAAATATATTTTATTATCAGACTACAGGTACATGGTTAATAGGGCTGGGACGATACACCTATCTCCCAATTCGGTACTATCACGATACTTGGGTGCTGATTCTATCTGTATTGCGATTTTAAAGTATTGCGATTCGATAGTACGATTTATTGCGATTTTTGTTAACTTTTTTTACACTAGACCATGGGAAAAAGTTGAATCATACACTTCTAGGGACTTTTACTTTGGAAAATATCTAAATTAATACAGTAAGAATTAGGGTTAGGGTTAGCATTTTCAGCATGTATGTAGTCAGAGATGTCCTGAAGTCAAATATATCAGTCATTGTCAGGCGTTACTTATGAATTTATTTCCAGCACCCCAAAAATCAAAGAATAAAGACATTTCCCTCACCAATTAGTGGTATTTTCTTTTTAATTTATAAGGGACATGTAATGTTTTATACTTTGGTGAATATAATCCAATCAATGTCAATTCAATCAATCAATTGTTAACACCTTATTTTGAAAACCGGACGTAGTCACACCTTCCGCTAACTTTGCCAAGTCCGTCTCTAGCTCTCCCGTCAGCTCCGTTCTCTTTAAACATCCATGGTCAGCTCCATCGGGGCCGTTTGAATGCATTTAACATAAATGTCAGTATATGGGTGCTCTAAAGTTGTAGCTTCGGCTGATTTGACCACGGAGATGAGAGTGACGGCCGGCTTGACCGCACGTTACCGCAATACGATAACGTGTCCTGTCCATGACAGAGTTAGCATGCAGCTTTAGCCATGATGTCTAGCTCTGCTTTTCCTGGCAATGTGTGAAACCCAAAGTGTTTCCATACTTTACCGTATCTGTAGTGTTTACCACTTTGGATTTAAAATGTGAGGGTGCAGGTTGTATTCACGCCGACCCTCCACCGTTGTCTACTTCCTCGTTGCGTCCGGCTACGGTTTGTTTTGATTGACTGATACAGAATGGATATGACGTCACGTTACTTAGACTACAACAATGAAAGAGGTAACCTCCTTTTACCTCTGCATAGACTCAAATGAAGCAAATATATTAATTGTGGCATTAAAAAATCAATTAAATATAAAAAATAATGGTTAAAATATTATTTTGTTGGCAGCTAAACATAGATATACTGTATGAGGAGTATAAATGGCAGTACAAAACAATTTAATGTAAAAAATGAAGCAGAGTAGATCATTTCTAACAACTTCCAGTATAAACCATGTCCACTATCCGTATAGTCCGAATACAGATATAGAGACATAAACAGATACAGAAAGTAGCTTTGCATTACAGCCTGATTTTGTCCTCTCCAAACCACAGATTGCTGGCCAGCGTCTGGCAGACCAGATCCCGCTGGTGATCCGCTACCAGATGTTGCAGGAGTCTGCCATCCAGCTGCAGAGGGAGATGCTGCAGATGCTTCAAGGCAGGGAGAAAACGGAGTCCCTGCTTCAAGAGGACCCTGGCATAAAAACCAAGAGAATCCACCTTCAGAAACGCCTCAAACGCCTGTCAAAGGCACGCATTCTGCTGACTGATTTTAGTATGAACATATACAACTTCAGCCCAGGGCATAGGTCTGGTCTCAACAATGGTTACGACACAACAACCGACACCCTAATCCCCACATCCACCCCTGCAAAAAAATCAAAAAGAAACAGAGGAGTGCTTTATGCTGAGGTTTATTAACCCTCTGCGACCCACAATAGTCCCGTTTTTGTCTTTTTTAGGGGGGACAGGGGGTCTTTAGGGGGAGTTAGCAGGTCAACAGTTGATGTCACATAGAAGTGGTGTACATCATACCTCGCTAATGCCAAATCCTGCTTCGTAGTACAGGCCTCAGGCCTGAGCTATTATATTTGTGATCTCATGACAGACAGCAGCAGACGCCCTAAACAGGATTGTAGTTTAAAAGGAATTTGTTTTCATTTATTTTCAACTTCAATTTCAATAACAGTTTCTTGGTGGTTTGTTTTTAATTTTAGTTTCATTCTGTATATTGTATTTAAAGTGTTTTTGGCAGGTTGTTTTTTATAGAATAGAATAGAATGCCTTTATTGTCATTGCACACATTGTACAACAAAATTTGCTATGTTTATGGAACTGTGTCAATTCAAATGAAGAATAAATTGTCCTTTTCAACCTGGTCATATTTAAAGTATTTTAGGCAATATTATCTTTTCATCATAGCGAATTCAATATTACACGCACAACAAAACACTGTAAATGGACACAATACAAACTTGCAGAACTTTTAAACATGACAAAACTCTTCTCTACTCTCTCACTCTTCTATGTGTAAATCTTCGTACACATGCCTGCATGTGTGCCTACATGCAGCCTATACAATGAAGGTTTGTTTCTAAAATCTATTTACCACAACACTCTTTGCTTGTTGTTGCGTTGCACGCTTTTGTAAAAACTGCTTACAATGAAGGGCTGCAGGAAAAAATAAAAAAGTTGCGAAGATAATCAGTGTGAACAGGACACGGAAGATTTTCAAGGTGCATTCACAGAGCTTTTTATAGATGTTTATGGAACTGTGTCAATTCAAATGAAGAATAAATTGTCCTTTTCAACCTGGTGTCAGCGATCTTTAATGTCATTATATTCAAATATTTCTTTACATTGTAGAAAACTGACCACGAGCTTCTTCAGGCGCTATCACAAACAATCATAGAGTTGTTTCAAAGGAGTTGGAGCGGAGGGATATAATCTCTCTTGAGCTTTAGGTTTCACATTGGAAAAAATCTATTAAATTATCAGAACTTCATGAACGAATCTTGTGTTATTAGAGGATATGGTATTTACTAGGGCTGTCAATTGATTAAAATATTTTATCGTGATTAATCGCATGATTGTCCATAGTTAATCGTAAATTAATTTTTTGTCTTTTCAATATGTACCTTAAAGGGAGATTTATCTATCTCTTATCATCATGGGAGTGGGCAAATATGCTTGCTTTATGCAAATGCATGTATATATTTATTATTGGAAATCAATTAACAACACAAAACAATGACAAATATTGTCCA
>CAKAKR010061981.1:0-10650 GCA_916700685.1 Adelosebastes latens | reverse complement strand
CCGACCAAAACTCCGGTGTCTCCCCTGTTCCCTCCGGCCGCGGTCGGGAGGCTGAGGCAGGAAAAGCCAACACTAGGATCAGCATTGATTCATGGAGAGACCTTCGTCTGGTCAGCTAACATTACTGCCAAGCAGCTGAAATATAGAGTGATATTGTGGTTTTAGCTGACGTGTGTCTCCTCACTGTGTTGAGAGATGCTCCTTCATGTCTATGTAGAGCGAGCACAAGCGCGAGCAACAGGACGCTGACTTTCGTTGACTTAACGGCCACAGGTGTCGCTGTTAACAAGACATTTCTGATTCTTACAAACAGTCCCTTTAATTGACAGATCTGTGAAACAGGGAGCACTGTCGCCTCACAGCAAGAGGGGTCGCAGGTCTGAATCCGGCCCTTCTGTGTGGAGTTTGCACGTTCTTCCTGTGTCAGCGTGGGTTTTCTCCGGGTACTCAGGTTTATTGTTGACTCTAAATGTCCCGTAGGTGTGAATGTGAGTGTGAATGGTTGTCTGTCTCTATGTGTCAGCCCTGTGATAGTCTGGAGACCTGTCCAGGGCGTACCCCGCCTTCGCCCAATGTCAGCTGGGATTGGCTCCAGCCCCCCCCCCCGCGACCCTGAATGGGATACGATTTTGGACGCAGCACTTTAAATCTGGTGTTTACCAGAGATGTGCACAGAAGTTTCTTTGAAATGAGTCGTTCAGCATGAAAAAAGCGTAAAAAACTAGAAGTGCACTCGGAGAGCGCAGACCTCCGCCAAGGCAGGTTTCATGTACGTCGCTGCCCCCTCCAAAAAATTTCATTCAAATCCATTGCGGACTTTTGGAGTAATCCTCCAAACCAACAAACAAACCAACGCCGGTGAAAACATAACCTCCTTCCTAGGCCTTTTGCCTTGGCGGAGGTAATGACTAATCAACTAAAGAAATCTTAGTGGACCTAAGACCAAAACCGCTGATTAGTCGACTAATCGAGACGGGTCCGATTGCAGCCGCGTTGAGCACCAACGCCCACTGCTTTGATTGACTCGTGGAGGACAAGAACGCCCACTTTTTCTTCTTCTCTAGTAGAGTAAGGTAGAGTATACCGATGCTTTGTGCTGGAACTTGTAGGTCAGCACCCGGTAAAGGAACACATAGAGGAATTACAGGTGAAAAACACGATCGGCAGGTTTTGACCTTTAATTTAAAGCGATCTGAGGGCTACGTCGAGTCCCTGGATGTCGCTGCTTCATCTGCAAATGTTTCGTTAGGATAAGAGCTACAAAAACAAATGTTTAAACATGCAGAATAAAATCACAGCAGGCGGGTGTTCAAGTTCAAATCTCAGCCTACACACTAGCCTCTGTCTGTCTGTCTGTCTGTGTGTGTGTGTGTGTGTGTGTGTGTGTGTGTGTGTGTGTGTGTGTGTGTGTGTTGAACTATTAAATAATTCATGTCAGCGGTGTGTGTTGCGTCTGCTAGTGGAGGGAACTTTGACGCCACTTCAAACCCACAGAGAAAACCATGATTCATCCAGACCAGGACTCTGTGTTACGACTGCAACTGTATCTGTTCTCTGTACAAACACACATTTTACCTGTTTTATTACCAACAGATCTGTGTATTTTATATAACAAATATGCAGTTTTCAGAGCAATCACCTCCTGCAAAGTGCTTCTGGTTGCTGTAACCGAGTACTTTAACATATTTCTGTTCAGATAATACCGCGGTGATGACTGAGATATTGATATAATATTAATTTAGTAACATTTTCCTGCTGTCAGATTACAGATTATTGAGCGTGCTCTGCTCCGAACTGGAGCCATTTTTTCTCAAAGGAACCAACACAAGCGTGAATAATGTAACCTCACGTCAACCCACTCATTCAGCTGTGAGTGTGATCTAATAGAGCTGGATGTTGCACGTGGCGATCACGTTTTTTTTTTCCCGTCAGTGCTCCGAGGAGAAGCTGCACAACTAACACGCTGCAAAAAATGACTCGCTCACAATGATGTCATTGCTTACTGAGGCCTGATTCAATAGTAGAGTAAATATTCTGAGCTCACTGGAAATAATAAAAGAAAAACCATTTTTTTTTGAATAATTTAGGGATGGTAACCGCTCAGAGAAGATGCAGTAATCAATAACACATATGTACAGTAGTGATGATATATGGTGCATGTCACAAAAGCCAACAGTTGATCAATGTAGGTGTGATTAAAAGACATTTTTTCTTCAAGGTCAAACCTACAGAACAGGACTTTCTGCTTAGTAATCATAGAAACAAAGACACTTGCAGAACTTGCCTGAGAATCATCACGTTTTAAGTTTTCTTCAGTATCACAGTAATCCGGCTGTCTGTGCATCCATGAGTAGAGTGCAAACAGGAGCTGCTAATAGATAATTCAGTGTATTTGTAATGGTGCTGATTTGGCAAAATGTAAACAAGTATATACTAAAAAAAGAAAACGGGGCTCAAGTTGTAGCCCAAAGCTAATTGACTGACTCTATGCAACATTATACTTCCTGTTTACATCCTCCAATGCCACAATATTATTCGAACATTGGTTCAGCGGAGAGTTATGGAGGACGGAACCTGCCAAAACAAAAATAAATTAATAAATATGTATGTAAAAATGATGTTAAAAATAAATGTTGCCATTAATGAATTAATTGATAATGAGGCATAAATGCATTAAGAAATGTATAAAGAAAAGAATACAGAAATAAAAATGTTTGGGGGAACAAATAAGTGGTGAAATGCAAAGGGAAAATCGTGCATAAATAAATGCATAAATACATAAATACATACATTTAAAAATAAAAATAGAATGTATAAAAATAGATGCAAATATAAATCAATAAATGCAAAAATACATAAAAAAAATGTAAAATTGAATACAGATAAATACATAAATCAATACATACATTTAAAAATATATAAAAAATAAATGCAAACATAAATAAATAAATGCAGAATAATTATATGAATAAAGATAAATGAAAAAATACATCAATAAATGTAAAGTTTAATACAAATAAATACATCAATAAATACTTACATTTAAAAATAAATATAAAATAAATAAAAAATAAATGCAAACATAAATAAATAAATGCAAAAATGATAAACAAAAAATAAACGCAAAAAATAAATCAATAAATGTAATATTCAATACAAATAAATACAGAAATAAATAAAAAAAGAGAATGAACACAAATATAAATAAATAAAGAAGCAAATTCAAACAGAAATATCAATTTATGTCACATTTTATCAATTAATTAATGGCTACATTTATTTTTAATATAATTTTTGCCACATTTAATGACATATTTATTGATTTATTTATCGAGTAAATTAAACAGCATATTTGTCCACTCCCATGTTGATAAGAGTATTAAACACTTAACAAATCTCCCTTTAAGGTACATTTTGAGCAGATATAAAATGTGCGATTAATTACGATTTAAATATTTTAACCGATTGACAGCCCTAATATATATATATATACAATTTACGGTCAAATATGACAAACAAAAACAGCAAATTGTCACATCTGAGAGCCTGGAACCAGAAAATATTTGGTATTTTTGCTTAAAAACAATTAACTGATTATCAAACAAGTTGTGGATTAATTTTCTGTCAATTAATTAATCAATTAATCGACTAATCGTTGCAGCTCTAATTGATTTAAACATTTCAATTCAGACCTCGTTTTATATTTGTGTTTACCCCCCCTCCCCCTACTGCCCCGAGGGCTATCAGCTAATTAGTGCCTATTACTGTGTGTGTGTGTGTGTGTGTGTGTGTGGACAGAAATAGCACCTGATCCTAACAGGAAGCGCAGCGGGATAATGGCATTACCTGGACGACAGCCAATCAGGTGGCAGTTTGAGCCATAAGCCAATCAGAGATCAAGGAATGATTAGATCAGGAAATGGAGCGAAATGTCCCTGATCTCTGACTGACAGGCAGGCAGGCACCTTCTCTCTCTGGCTGTGTTCATTGAGTAAAACGCTTCCTGTGGTCGACAGGGAGGATCAACAATGTTTCCATGTTTACTTGGTAAGATTGTTTAGTTCTTCAGGTTGTTATTAGTTATGGTATTTATAGGCTGTGGTAGTTTACTTGTTTGTTGAATTGGTTGTTAAACTATTTAAATGTCTTTTAGTTGCTTAAACTGTTTGGTTTTTAGTTTAGTGGTTTACTGCGTGTTTTAGCTGAAGTCAATTAATTGAGAGAAAATTAATCTGCAACAGTTTTTATAATTGATTTATCATTTGAGAATTTGTTTTTAAGCAAAAACTGAGAAATATGAACTGTTTCCAGCTACACAAATGTGATAATTTTGTGTTTTATGAGAGTAAACTGAATATTTTTGGGGGGTTTTGGACTTTTGGTCGGACAAAAACAGACATTTGAAGACGTCAACTTGGTTCTTGGGGAACCATTTTTTTTTTTTTTTACAATTTGCTGACACTTTTGGCTGATATATCAATAACGAAAATAATTATTTGTTAGTTTCATCACATACTGCAGGTCATCGGTTGTTTGTTTGTGGGTTCAGCAGGATTTTATTTCCAGACAGAGAACAATAACAGAACAAACTGTAACCAGAGACAGACTCTAATAACATCAGCGTGTCTGGCTGTGGTTATTCTTCCTCATATTGAATTAACTGGCAACAGAACATGTTGTTGTTTTACCCATTAGCAAACAGCCACACACACACACACACACACACACACACACACACACACACACACACGCACACACAGTCTTGTTAGAGCTGCAGCAGCAGTCGGTGGTTTGAAGCTGGTGGACGGAGAGCTGCAGGTCAGACTTCATGTTTTTTGTCTCTGTGTGTTCAGTTCAAATGGTTTCAGGTCAGGTTTAGCTTTAGCTCAGCACAAAGACTAAATACGGCGGTGACGTTGTTGTAAACGGATCAAAATGATGCCGAAATAACTACATGATGATGCCGATTTGTAAAAAGTTTGAATGCATGCTTTGTCAGGTCTGTCCGCAAGACGACAAACAAACAACTTTTAAAATGCTTGTTTTCTGAATGGAGTTTGGATCGATCACTGCCAGCGACGTCAGTGACGACAGGAGGAGAGTCTCGACGCTGATAGGCTTTCGTGACACAGCGTCACACAGATTTCTTGATATATTTCAACTCTAATGACGCAAATGTTGCATGTTCGTGTCGAGTCATTTGCATCACACGGCACACGAAAAATTTGACGGAACTCGCGCTTGTGAACTTTGGTTCCGCACACACACACACACACACACACATACACGTACTGTGACGGTTCAACGCTGTCTACCAGTATCGGGAACTTGTTGGAGAAAACAGAAGCTGACCAATCACAGTTCTTGTTGTGTCTTGTGGTGTCTGTAGCTTCTCAACATAGAAATATGACGTTTTGACTGTCTTCAGTGTGAGGGGGTTAAAAAGGCGTCCATAGTCTTAGCAACATCAGCAACACAAACCAATAGGCTGTGTGTGTGTGTTCATGAGCCCTCAGGGTCTTCTTACAAAGATGTGTTTCCTGTTGTTTTTACTCCCCACACACACACACACACACACACACACACACACACACACACACACACACACACACATATATACACACCGATCCCAGTAAAATCCAGGATGAGTCATTAACGTGTGTTTCACCTGTCTCCTGTATCACTGTTGCTGAAAGCTGAGAGACTGTTGGGAAAACCAGATGGGAAGAGATGGAGGAGGAGAGATAAAATAACACAGCAGGAGACGCAGAGATGATGTTCTGATTCGATCTGTTTGGTGATCAGGCTGCAGATCAAAATCACTGCAGATCCACGGCCATGTTGGGTTCTATAAGGATGGACAGAAGGAACAACACACTGATTATTTAGCTGTTCTTCGAGCTAAAAACGGTGTCAATTTGATGTGTATATTTTATGGATTTTGGATTTTGGTTTGAACTGTCCCTTTAGGTCGACATGGACAAGAAACATAGACTGTATATATATAAGTGGACGGAGTCACCGTGACGTCACCCATTGGTCTGTGGACTACCGTTTTGTACCTTGAGTTCGGCATTTTGTCCATCGCCATCTTGGTTTTTGGCCGTCTCCATCTTGGTTTTTGTCCATCGCCATCTTGGTCTTTGGCCGTCTCCATCTAGGTTTTTGTCCATCGCCATCTTGGTTTTTGGCCGTCTCCATCTTGGTTTTTGTCCATCGCCATCTTGGTTTTTGGCCGTCTCCATCTTGGTTTTTGTCCATCGCCATCTTGGTCTTTGGCCGTCTCCATCTAGGTTTTTGTTCATCGCTCTAATACTCTAATACTTAACAATTGTACTCAAAGTTTGCACAATAAAGAAGAAGGAAAATCAAAACTCATTCACATCGATGTCGGAGTAAATACTGTTTAGTTCTTTTCACCAGAGAACTGTAGAATGATGATATTATATCATTAATAACAGCCTACAAAGATGTGTTTCCTGTTGTTTTTACTCCCCACACACACACACACACACACACACACACACACACACACACACACACACATATATACACACCGATCCCAGTAAAATCCAGGATGAGTCATTAACGTGTGTTTCACCTGTCTCCTGTATCACTGTTGCTGAAAGCTGAGAGACTGTTGGGAAAACCAGATGGGAAGAGATGGAGGAGGAGAGATAAAATAACACAGCAGGAGACGCAGAGATGATGTTCTGATTCGATCTGTTTGGTGATCAGGCTGCAGATCAAAATCACTGCAGATCCACGGCCATGTTGGGTTCTATAAGGATGGACAGAAGGAACAACACACTGATTATTTAGCTGTTCTTCGAGCTAAAAACGGTGTCAATTTGATGTGTATATTTTATGGATTTTGGATTTTGGTTTGAACTGTCCCTTTAGGTCGACATGGACAAGAAACATAGACTGTATATATATAAGTGGACGGAGTCACCGTGACGTCACCCATTGGTCTGTGGACTACCGTTTTGTACCTTGAGTTCGGCATTTTGTCCATCGCCATCTTGGTTTTTGGCCGTCTCCATCTTGGTTTTTGTCCATTGCCATCTTGGTCTTTGGCCGTCTCCATCTAGGTTTTTGTTCATCGCTCTAATACTCTAATACTTAACAATTGTACTCAAAGTTTGCACAATAAAGAAGAAGGAAAATCAAAACTCATTCACATCGATGTCGGAGTAAATACTGTTTAGTTCTTTTCACCAGAGAACTGTAGAATGATGATATTATATCATTAATAACAGCCCCTCTTTCTCCCTCTCTTTCTCTCTCTCTCTCTCTCTCTCCTCTCTCCTCTTTCCTCTTTCCTCTCTCTCTCTCTCTCTCTTTCAGTACCTGGCTGTGGATGTGAGGAGGCTGAACGTCAGTCTTCTTCGGTGGTTTCGGGAAGGCGTAGCGGCAGCGCTGGGCGTTCCTGCAGGACACGTGCACATCAACCGGCTGAATGTAAGACACACACCACTCCATTACATCAACATTACACTCTACTGATTGATTGATTGATTGATTGACTGACTTACAGGAGAAGAAGAATGGCATCGAGCTCTTCGTGTCCTCTGATAGGCTGGGGATCTCCGAGCCCCGCCCCGCTGAAGAGGTCATCCAATCACTGAACGTCAGGGTCCTCCACCGCCACCTGGGACACTTCGGCATCACCGAAGTCTCGACTGAGGTGTGTGTTTGAAAACCGCTCCGTCTCCTAGGCAACTGCAGCTCGTTAAGCAGCCTCGTTAGTCTCCGTGGAGACGGACGGAGAGGATGGATTGGGATTATTAGAGAGCAGAGTGCTGCTGATGAAAGTTTAATTGAACTATTAAAGTCCCATCGATCAGCCGGAGGACGAGCGGAGCAGCTTTATAGAACATATTAATATTATTACTCCGATGTGACGGCTCCTCTGTCATAATATCACTCTAACCAATCAGTGAGGAGCAGCTCTCTCTGCCCGCTGCAAAGAAAGATACATCCTGTTACAACATCACAGACACCTTATTTTGAAACTCTCTCTCTCTCTCTCTGTTTCCTGTAGAAGAACGTCCTGCAGGGCGAGCAGAGGGATCACGTGTGGAGCAGGGAAGGGTTTTACGCCGTTGTCCTCTTCTTCACCGTCTTCGTCATCGTCATCACCTGCTTCATGGTAATAACCCCGACTTCAGACCTCCTAAAGAAGTAAAAACAGACACAGATGTCCTCACTTGCAAGGTGTAAAACAAAAATTGGTCCTCAAAAAGATAGAAGTAAAAAACACACACACACACACACACACACACACACAGATCAGCATAATCGCTGACATCATGCAGCACGCTGTTCAACCCTCCGCCTCGGCTGCTCTGATTGGCTGAGACAGCCAATCGCTGTTGGCCAATTTGTGGCCGCGGTCAAAGGTCACTTTGTCCTGGCCTTCAGCCACACACAAACACACACACAAACACACACACACACACACACACACACACAAACACACACACACACACACACACACACACGCGCACACTGATTTGTTGTCATACAAAAAAAAGATAAAAAAACACTTATTCACACACAAGAAAAAATATATTTAGAGTTGGAAAATAAAATGTAAAACAGAATAATAGTGATGAATCAGTTGCAGTGTGACATTTAATCCACAGGAGGGAGCACTTGCACATATAATCATATAATCTGTATTATGTCCCGACTCTCAGACCTGCATCAAAGAACTGAACTATTTATGACTTAATAAAACTAAATTATGACACATTTTTATCCTTTCTCTACAACTTATTCCACACTTACAGTTTAGCTGTTTATCCTCTGATCATATGAAGGAAGCAGCTCGAAGTTTCCGTTTTCAAGTAGTTTTTTTAATCACTCTTTTAATTCTTCTTGTGTCTTTCTCAGCTGTGTTTCTACTGATCTGTAAATCAGGTCAATGTATTCAGTGAATTACTGTGAAAAAACAACACTGAGTTGATTCCTCTGACTCATCTCATCTCCTGAGTTTTGGGTTTCCCTCCCGTCCCATAAAACCACCATGAAATCCTCCATCATGCTTGAGTTGTCAGGTATGGACAACAATGGGGAAAAGCAAAAGGAAGAGAATAAGGAAAATATATAAATACAAATAAATAACAAAAAATATATACTAAATATATACAAAATATACAGAAGAAATAGAGTAATTTATATGTAAAAAATATATAAATTTAAAAAATATATAAATAAATATATACAGAAACAAATAAATGTTAATATGAAAATGCTTAATTATTTTATATTTTGTTAATTGTCTGTATATTTTCACATTTTTTAATTTACTCATTTATTCTTTAATTTATTTATCATTAAATTTCCACGTTTTTATTTACTTATTTATTATGTTATTTCTTTTTATATTTCCACATTTTTTATCTACTTATTTATTCTTTTTATTCCTCTATATATTTCCATATTTTTTATTTATTTCTCTTTATATTTCCATATTTTTTATTAACTTATTTATTCTTTTATTTATTTAGCGTAGTATTTCCACATTTATTTTCTCATTATTTACAGATTTACTCTTTTTTATGGCACTCCTATAACTCCATGTTTTCATTAAGTCTGAGGAATATAAATGTTTTAATCCTTTTTTTAAATTTAACAAAATCTGACACACTCCAATAAATCTGTGTTAAATAAAGAACTTTAGAGAGGTTTGTTAGAAAGGTTTTCTTATTTAAATACGTTTAAAAATGATGCCAAATTTGAAAGCTTGACAGCGTTTGACACGCAGTGTTATCAACACATAACTGTCTGTATTCATAAAGTACAGAGGTTTTATACATAACCCTACCCACGGCAGGACATGACTACTTGCTGGATTTCCCCTTTCAGTCTGCATCAGAGCTTTCATCAGTTCTTTGATTAAAATAGATCCTATTGTTGTTTCTCTCCCGTCTGATCTCCAGGTTTTGTACCGACTTAAGGAGAAGGTTCAGGTTTCTGACAGACAGCTGAAGGCTCCGCCCCCTGACCTCCACCTGACCCCGACTGTCCAATCAGACTCCGCCCAGAGGTCAAAGGGCACCAAGGTCGGCACCAGACGCCAAAACTGTCTGTATAAAATACACCTAAATCATATTTATTATGACTCGTTAAAGGGACTGTTTGTAACTTTCTAAGCGTATAAATGTAGCGGGTCGGCACACATGCGCGCTCGCATATGCGCGCTCGCGTGTGGCCGCTGTCTCGTCTCCTCTGCCTGCTCGCCTTCACTCAGACAGCGCGCGCGTTCTCGCGTACTCGCTCCATCTCTAGACGTGAACGCGCGCTCACTCCACACTGGAGAAGAGTTAGTTTAGCTCTGAGAATATCTAGTGAATGTACAGTGGACGTTTGGGCAGAAATAAATGCTGCAGCTCCTCCAGACCAACAGAGGTTTCCCGTGTCTTGGGAAGTAACGGGGCTCCGCAGAGAGAAACGTTACCGTCTCGTTACCGACCGGTTGCCGGTGTCTTCCTGCTCTCTCCGGCTGCGGGCGGAGGGAGACGAGTTTCTCGCTGGGGAGCCCCGCTGCTGAAGCCTGCGCTGAGGCAGGAGAAGCAAACACAGTATCAGCATTGATTCATGGAGAGACCTTCGTCTGGTCAGCTAACATTACTGCCAAGC
>CAKAKR010061980.1:38582-54272 GCA_916700685.1 Adelosebastes latens | reverse complement strand
TTTAATTTTATTTTGGAGAAATTGTATGTTGGACTGAAAACAGATTATCAGTAAAGACTGGGATATTTTTTGTTGTGAAATAATGCCCTAATAATATTCTTGTTTTATGTATATGTTTATAAGAGAAGATATTTGAATAAAGTATTGAAATAATAATAAGTCAAGTTTTTGATATTTATTTATAAAAGATTTTTTTTTCGAATAATTGATGAATTAGTCGTTAGATTAATCGACTAATCGAAAAAATAATCGTTAGATTAATCGTTAAAAAAATAATCGTTAGGTGCAGCCCTAGCAGGGAGTAGATTTGCTGTGACACTCTTAATTAGCCAATCGAAATGCACTGGTCACGGTGGGTTTTCTTCATGTTTGTGAAAGTCATATCAGAATTCTTGTAAAAGCTGAAACAAGCAAGTAACTGTGAAAAGAGATTTAGATCTGTAGTTATTAAAAGCTTGATTCGTCAAAGATCATTTTGTGGTAAGTTCATTAAGACTGCTGGCACAATAAAGCTTTATCTCCTCATCCACCACTGACATATCACACAGGGTTAACATTTATATCACAGTGTTAATAGGAATGTTTTTCCAATATGAATGTATATATTGATATGGAAATGTGAGCACAATTACATAAAAAAAAAACATCAAAATTATATTAAAGGTCTTATTGATAACATTTTTATGTAGCAGAATACTTTTTTAAATAATAAATATATAGAGCCTTTAGAAAAGGGGCCGGATAAAAGTACGGCTTTTCCTCAAAAAAATTATTATGATTTTGAATTAATCATTTGAAAAGTTTTGGCGGATCCAAAATAAATGTTTTGTTTATCTCTGTGGAAGATATCGGACGTTTGATTCCCACTCCTAACAAGGCTTGTGAGCGAATAGTAAAATGATGTTGGTATTATGTGGTATCTCTGGCCGTCAGTCGTCAGTTAGTGAAGAAAAAACGGATAAATGACTGAGTTTGACGGTAAGTACCTGGCAATGACTTGTTGTGAAGTAAATGCAATGAAACAGGGCAGGGAAAATGTGACATCTAGTGACTGAATGCTATCAATAGAACCTTAAAAATGCAAAGAACTGTGCTCAACTGTTATGTACACAAGAATCTTCATGTATAAGCTAGACTAATGTGAACTTTTAAGTACTTTTAACTAAAAAAACAACAAAAAACAAAAAAACAAAACCCCGATATGAGCATAACAGCACAATAAGATTCCTCTGAAAGTCAATATGTGTTAATGAATTAGTCGCCCAGCCTTGTCACAAACACTAACAATATGGTAAGCTTCATTTGCCCACTAAAGCATACCAATTTAGATGTTATGACTTGTTTGTTTAATACATATACAAAAGTGGAAAAGCACCAATTCGTGGTTTTATGCTAAGCTTAGCTATAACTGGCTTGAATGTACGTGGACATGTTGCGAGTCCTGTCGCAGAGAATTCGCAGGTTTAAGCTTCATAACAGCCACTGCTGCACTTCTACAGCACACTGCAATACTCAATAGACACACAGGTCATTTATTATTGTAACATTCAAGTTAATTGGGCCTGCTCAGTGAAGGGATTGTGACATTGATGTTGGAGCAATTTAGGTAAATTCAAAAAGGATTACACAAACAAACCCAACTGAAATGTTAAAATAAAGTCCGATGTACACACACACACACACACACACACACACACGCACACGCACCCACACGCACCCACACGCACCCACCCACACACACACACACACTGCTGGCTGCTAATCACCCTGTGATTACAGCTGGTAATGACAGAGACATAGACACAGTTTAACAGGACCCTGTTGCTTTAACCACGCAAACAAAAACAATCCATCGCTGGGTGTCGCAGCTGCTAACTGCTACCGTATGTCCTCAAAGCCCAACGCTGGCTTTATAGTCAGGCAGGAGGTGAACAGCAGAGCGGTCCGGGCTGCTCCACCATGGATACACAACACAAGACACTTTGACAGGAGAGCTGTGTGCTGAATTAGCTTCGGTGTGAATCACTTGACGTTTTTCTCAAAAGCTCTTACCGACTTCAATACCTGACAGAAAACCACGTGGATTCTTTTAAATCAACTCCACTGTTGTATTTCTCTTTTAACTATGCCCTGATGGTTTCCACAAACAAAAAGCCTTTAGAAAGGGTTCCATGGTACCTGGTTAAGATTCAAATCACAAGCTAGGGCTCAGTCAGTCTCTCTGGTCACCACTGAACACTGATAAACATACTTGGCTTTGCTCAAGGGCACGGCAGCAGTTGCAGAAACTTACAGCAACTTATTAACTCCAAATAATATTTTCTGGTCAGTCAGTTGAAATCAGTAAACTAACACCATGCCAACATTACTCACACATACTGTATAAGTATAGGTAGCCATTGCTTTGGGAGATACTTACCCTGTGGTCTACAAATGGGGCCCATTTTTTTTGTGCCTATATTTTCATTTTGGCAAATCTGCACCATATAAAGTATGACAAATGACCTATTTGCAGTTCCTGTTTGCAGTGTACTCATGGATACACACACACAACTATCACTGGATTACTTTGATACTGAAGAAAACTTAAAAATGTGATGATTGTCAGGCAAGTTCTGGATTAATAAGGAGCGTTTTTTTCTAAGATTTCTATGGACGTTTATTCCAGATGGACATCAAAGTATGATATACTTATATGATATCCTTGGAAAGAGAAAGTCACACTGAATATACAAATATGTGTATCATGTCTGTGTGTGTTCAGATTTGACTGATTTGAGTTATGACTCAAGGAGAAGGAGTAAGATCTTTGCCAGAAATGTCTGCATCTTTGCCTCATGTCTCTTTCTCCACAGCCTCACTTCAACACCACAGGGACTTTCTGATTCAAAAATGTGTTAACTTCATCATTTTGCTTGTTAGTTTAGTCATGTATGACTAATGTATCAGAAATGTTGAGCCATATAATCCAGATCTAGAACCAAAAATGCAGTTTCTCTTTCTCTATAAGCACAAACGGTGTGCACAGGAACCTTTTATAACCTTTTTTATATTCATAAAGCCCCTGGAGAGTTTTCCGCTCTATGCTGCAGTAGCTCATACAGATTCCCTGCAGTAGAGGACAAAAATACACTTCTGTCCTGGATTTCCGACGGATAATCAAGTTATTTTTTGTCAGTCTCACGGGCAAAAGCTGCAGAGTGAAGCACCGAGATGGACTATGTGTCACTATTACAGTAACAGCAGATGATTCATATTGGAATTAAAAGTTTCATTCTGTATGTCGGGCAAATAACTAACAAGTTGGATGCACTAAATAATAAAAGGGAATCTGTCTTTGATGATCCAGAACTGCAAACAAACAACTGGAGCTTCAAGTTAAGCGAGGTTGTGGCGCCGTAAAGCTTAGCGGCTCATTTCCAAGGCAAATGGTTTCTGTGCCAATCCCTCCACACCAATCTGAGCACCAGGTGAGCACACACTTTGCCTGAACTGACATGTGGGAACAGATAAGCAAATTATTCATGCAGCACAACAGTAGCTTTGGGGGATTTCTGTGCTATGTTGCTTGAGACAACCTTTCAGAACAGACGTTTGAGTCAAATCAGTTATTTATTCATTCCAATATGAAATGTCTGCTATTTGAGATCAGACTTGTAAAGTAGCATGTAATAGGATCAGCTTTGTGGAGCACAGTTATGTAAAAGTGGTAAAATCGAGAATTGACAACAACAACGGAGCCAAACTGCTCCATCAACTCAAGGATGCATCGTGGCAGTGTTTCTGAATGAGCCCTTTTTTACAGTGAATACAGCCTTTTCGTGGAAGACTACAGTCACATGGCGGATCAATAACTAGGCCTTTAATAACTGTGTTTATGCTTTGGGGGAAAATAGATCTTGTAGAAATCTTTGAGCAATGAAGCAGAACTTTTCCCCTCAGAGAAAAGCAGCATTCTTCTCCACACGGAAAAGATTTCTTGCCGCTGACTTGACTCTCAGCTATAATAAACGCACATCAACAGCTGGGCTGTGTTCCACATTTTCACACTATCCGAGATTAGCTGCTGAGGGACGTCAAGTGATTGACCCCGGCTAATAAGGTAAGAGTGGTTTTGTAACAACATGAAACACTGAAATACAGCACAAACACACACGGTGAGGAGAACTAAAGTTCGGGGGTTCGTTGTCAGTTCATGAACTTACTTTCCCCTTTTCTAGACAGACGTCCGATTCAAATAAATCTAATTCCATGATAATTACGCATGATATTAAATCAAATTATCAAGACATCTTGCATTGTTCCTTTTGTCAAATGGAGTTGGACTATTGTTGCTAAGGGACCCATAACTTGTCTGTGGTCAAGCAACGAGGCACAACACTGAAGGGGCGTCAGCCAGAGAGCTGGTGTGTGTGTGTGTGTGTGCGTGTGTTTGGGGACTATCCATTACACAATCCGAGAAAGCAGACGGATATGTCGGGGTCTGTGTCTGGATGAGGTCATTACGCATGGAGCAGAACTGCAGGCCCATCAAACCCGCACAAACACACACACACACACAGGAGCATGAGCATGAGCATGAGCACACAAACAGTCACACGCTCACATGAGTTTCCATAGCAACTCCAAACAAACAGTCCGTGCATGCGGTGACCCCACCCCTGCAGAAAAGAGGGAGAAACCGAGACAGTGAGGCAAAAACAGACATAAAAGTGAGATAGAAAGCGAGAGCGGAGATGAAGGCGACATCACACAGGCTTCTGCAGCTCCATGTGCTTCACTTTATACTCGCTTTATGTCATATTCATAGCAGACACATTTGCATTCCTAAAACCATCCGCAAATTTGGCAACTTCACTTCTAAAACTTCTTGTTTAGTCACTTCTTGATTTCACAAGAAGAAGAGAAGGAATTGTGAAATAACCTCATCCCACCAGTATCCCACAGGCCTCTTATGTTGTTCCACCACACAGGTCGCAAAAGGCCCCTTTTCATTCACCTAAGAGCTCCAGAAACAGAAAGGGGAACAAACCAACAATAGCCATGCAGCTTTGCATCAAAGTGAAGGCCGGTTATTGAGGCTTAGCAGCTTCCAAGGTCAATCAAGGTTGAAAACGCCCACATCCGCACATTAGAAAGGACACTGGCATTTAGATGTTTTGTTGGTTGAACAGACCTCTGACCACTTGGTCTTTTGGCATTTTCCTTTGTGTTTCGCAAAGTCCATTATGCCAAGATGAAAGCTGTGACTCTGCTGAGAGGTTATGGGTTAGATTCTACTAAAGCAGTAGGCACCTATGGTTACCAGACGTGGAGGATGACAAAACTTAGATGTGTTTATGGTTGTATGAATAAAGCAGAAATTAACTATGTTAGACACTGGAATTGCAATAAATCACTGTTTCTCCAGTAGAAATTCTACATTAAAAGAAATATTTCAGTAGTTTCCAACTACCAATATTATATTATAAAATAAATGTCAAGCTGCTGTCCGTCCTACCAGGATGAATATTGAAATGGCAGTGATGCCAGTAACGACTAATGGCCAATTAGGGCTGTCAAAGTTAACACGATAATGCGTTAACGCAAATTGGTTTAAACGCCACTCATTTCTTTAACGCATAACGCAGGTTATTTTTAGGTTTTGGGCTCATATGAAACTAGAAAAACCTAAGGAATCCATTGGTACCAACCATGTCATACTAGTTTCTTGTGAAGGAGGTTAAATAACGCTCCAAACTTACGCAAAATTTTGGCGAGGAAAAAAATGGCATGGCCATTTTCAAAGGGGTCCCTTGAACTCTGACCTCAAGATATCTGAATGAAAATAGGTTATATGGGTACCCACAAGTCTCCCCTTTACAGACATGCCCACTTTATGATAATCACATGCAGTTTGGGGTAACTCATAGTCAAGTCAGCACACTGACACACTGACAGCTGTTGTTGCCTGTTGGGCTGCAGTTTGCCATGTTATGATTTGAGCATATTTTTTCTGCTAAATGCAGTACCTGTGAGGGTTTCTAGACAATATTTGTCATTGTTTTGTGTTGTTAACTGATTTCCTGGAATGAATATTTACATACATTTGCATAAAACAGCATATTTGTAAACTCCCATGTTGATAAGAATATTAAGTACTTGACAAATCTCCCTTTAAGGTACATTTTGAACAGATAAAAAAATGTGTGATTCATTTGCGATTAATCACGATTAAGTATGGACAACCATGCGATTAATCGCGATTAAATATTTCTATTCTAATTGATGGACTATGACCAATACCTTGCTGATCATAAAAAAGATTATTAATCAATCATGTTAGTAGTCGACCATGATCATAACGGACATTTAGCTGATTAATCGACAAAGCCGGGGCAGGTCTAGAAGCGTAAACGTATCGGGTGACAGGTAAGGGAGGATTTTTTATTTTTTTTTAAATAGACAGTAGTGTTCAAGTCCTAAAAGCTGCTCTCTGGGTAAGACTTTCTGGACTGCAGCGTGGACCCATGTGGACTGTGTATCAAATGGGTGGTCTCTACAGACTGGAATTCGGCCAGGGGGCTCCGATGGGTTCTTGTTTTATTTGAAAGGAAATCTCAGCACGTCTCTTCCACAACAGGAAAGGAAACAAGCAGAGTTCTCCTCAGTGAGTCACTGTCACTGTCACTGTGCTTTGACCCTTTCATCGCATCTGACCGCTCAATGACACGCTGTCAGAGCAGAAGGGAAAAGAGCCTCCAATGAGTGTGTGTGAGTGTGTGAATATGAGCGAGCCCCTCCGTGTTTCCGGGCCTGTCGGGCTCGAGCCTCGGGGGTTGCGACACAAATCCATACAAAGCATCCATCATGGGAAGGAAAGCGGCCGCAACTGATGCTGATGACATCCAGGAGGTCAGGCATCTTGCTGCACGGGCCCCCGGGGTCCTTCCTCGCCTCGTCAACAATTCGCTGTCATGGCAAACATGGCCGAAGATAAAATAATTTCAGCTTAGAGGAAGAGAGAAGTCCATTTAGCTGGTGCTTGTAGTAACTGTCACAAGTACAGCTAAGTGCTGAGCGCGTTTGTGTCTGTGTGACGAGTAATGCATCATGGTATGTTATCATTAAATATCCAATATTTCTTTTGGAGGAATATTCAACTGCTTTCTGTCATTTTATGCAAATGATTACTCAGGAAAATAATTGTCAGTTGCAACCTTTCAAAGAATATCACTTCATCGGCCATATGACAAGTTCCTTGACCCGGAGACGAAAAGCATTGTTTCATTTTCCGACTGTGAGTTTCGAGTCTGCTGCACCTGCTCTATGGATCCTGTAACTACACCCAGCAGTGATGATGTCAGCGTGTACTGACCACACGCTGAGTGTCACCTCTACATCGCAAAGTATGAACTTTAACCACTGGACACCAGCAAAGACTTAAAGTGTTTTTGTAAAGCTGATTAAAATGGCTTCTAGTGGTGGGAATCACCAGAAGCCCCACAATACGATCTTATTGCAATTTTAAACCTTTTGCAATTTGCTGAGTATTGCGATGAGATATATTCAGAATCAGGTTTATTTCACCACGTACAGTATATAAAGTGCATACATGGAATTGGACTCTGGTTTTATGTGATATATTGCGATTTAATACCTTTTTTCAACTGTAAATTATGCGATTCGTCAAAATCTGTTTAATTTAATAAGACACCGTTTTCACTCTGTTCATCTCAGAGTTTTTCATTCACATATCTTGAGGTCAGAAGTCAAGGGACCTCTTTGAAAATGGCCATGCCAGTTTGTACTTACTTTGGTGCGTTATTTAGCGTTCTTCCCAACAAGGTAATCTAGGTTCATATGATACCAGTATCTTCACTCTAGCTTTAAGACTGAGCCCGCTGCAACCTTTGAAAGACAGAAGAGCGTCTGGGCCTGCCGGCTGGCCATCGGATTGTTAAGAGGTTAATAGTTTATATAATGAAAGATTGATACTAGACGTCCATGTATCAATACAATATTGCGATACTATGCTGTATCGATTTATTCCTCACCCCTATTTGCTTCCAGCGTTGTAAATCTGCAGCCCAAAGTCATCATGGCACACACAGCATCTTAGTTCTGCTTGAAGTCGATGGATAACAATATTTATTATATCAGAGATGCCTTTGGGATGCCAGACCCTCAACATGGGGTCAGTGCTCTCTATTAAGAGGCCCTGGTGTAATTTAGGCACCATTTCCTTCCATTTGTGGTCTGTGTAATTAATTCCACTCATCTCCTTATCGCTGTTATTTTGTGGTTGTCCAAATGTGTAGCCTGCAGTGCTGCAGTGCCTCTCTCTCCCTCTGTGATAGTCACACATACACATATTGAAGGAAGGAAGGAAGGACAAGCTTCCTGTCGGGATGTGGGGTCCAGCAGGGGGACAGTGGCACTTAGCCAGAAGTCACAACTTTCTGCTGAAACTAAGTGTTTGTGTCCTTGTGGTGCATGCATACACGTGCAATTGTCCATGTCTTGATTGCTCTAACCGCTGAGCGGGTATACTTCATTTCAGAAGAGTCATTTCATCGACTGTAGGAAATTCTTCTCCAACATCAAAGAGTGTTTGGTGCTCACGCTGTAGCGGAGCTTTCATTCATGAACTCCTTAAAGAGGAGAGCTTCAGATGAACCTGAATAAGGCCAATTATCAGCGTCTCTCCTGCACAACGATCACAGTGGAAGGCTTCACTGGTCTATACCGACTCTAGATAATTAGACCACCAAGGAGGAGAACAATACTCCAGAGGCCTGGGCCTCATGGATTTCTCCTCCTGCCTCTCTATACTCGTTCACCTCCTTTCTACTCTCTCCATGCATTCTCTCTTCCTTTCACCATAGTTCATGCTCGGCTCTCTCTCTCTCTCTGTATTTCTACCAGACAAAATGTATAGAAATCTTTTGGATTTGCACAAAATTTCTGATGCTCTGAGCAAGAATTAAGCTTTATTGACCCATAGACGGGTTTCTTGTATACAAACATCAGTGGGTGCGTGTGCATGCAGGGGGTCAAAACCACTTTAGCAGCCGGTTAATCAACGTAGAGTTCTCATTGTTTGTACATTCTTGTTGACTATACTGCATGACCACCATATACCATTATCATATGACGTATTGGTATGAGATTTGTTTATTATTATGTTATGAAATGGGTAACGTTAGATCAGACATAAGTGTGATTTGACTTGGGGGACCAGGGTTCAAGTTACGTGAGTTCCTCTTGATGGCCGCCGCCAGACACTTTTTCCTTCGCGATTCCTCAACAAGTATAACGTTAATATAAAACTAGAGACTTGGATTTTGGTCTTGTTATTAGTACAACCAGTCACACAGCAGCTCTTTGTATGTCGGGCACGTGAACATTATGACCATGACCACCCGCTGCTTCGCTAGCGCTGTGTGACTAGAATGCTTTTGCCCATCAGGCCTGGATCTATAATCTCCTTCTGTTTTAGTAACATGTGATCCCCTTGGAATATTTAACATTTTCAATCCATCTTTTCTGCGGTTAGAGCAGTTTACTGCACAACAACTCCTTGTCATCTCTGCTTTGGAGCTTGGCTCTGCTAGACATGCCGTACTTTCTGCCCCCTAGCTGCGCGCGCATCTCTGTGATGACGTTGCACAGAAACCGGTCTATAATGCTAAGGAAAGTGCTAAGGAATGAAGAAAAAAGTAGAGAACTAGTTACATCAGGACACATCAGGGACTTAAGTGACACTTGAAATTACAATTTTCTCAGATCTAGGATCATGCCTAACAGTGTCTATGGCTGTGGGGTTATGGGACAATTGCAATCATCCCACTATCACATGATATCTCATGATATCTCATGATCTTTTCATTCGCATAACTGTACTTTTATGCCTTAAAAACACAGATGAAGTGGCAGGAAGACGGGAGTGTAGCATTTTTTAAAGACATTGAGATGCATAAATGGAGTAAATTTTGTCTAAGTTAGTCTGAAGTGCAGATGAAGATTTTAGTAAAAACATGCTGTACCTTAGTACAATTTCATTGCAACACATTTCTGCACAAACGTATAAATGACCTCATCACCAACTGTGCGGATGTGGAGTGTTTCTGTATTTCTGTGTGTGTTTATACGAGTAGGTCCAGCTGTTTCCTCACACACCCTTCAAACTCCCACTTACACACCAGTGTGCACACACAAACTACTATCCTTCCCAGTCAGGAAGAGCGTATTGTTCCTGACAACCAGCGTGTTGTATGACTCACAGTCGCCACGGAGACCAAGACCTAGTGATGCAATCAGGAAGGAAAACTGTGACAATCGCCACAGCTGAGTGCTAAAAGTTCATTTTCTGCTGCTAAATGCTGCCTCTGAAAAGATGATGGGATGTAATGGAGCCCTTACCTTGCAGAAAGCTAAAACACATCAATAGTGCTTACTCACACTGGTTTGTTTTGTCTCAAACGCCACCTTGCTGTTTTATCTATTTGGCATCTTGACAGACGAATCTTTAGATTCTCTATTGTCGACTTGCAGCGGCGCGCCTGTCCCGCCGCCATCACACGTGTCACTGTCAACTGTAGACAGACGGGGAACATACCAAAGGATCTAATGACAGATACCTTAAAGCCTCTGCAGACGGTGCGACCTTTAAAAAGGCAGAACGAGAGCAAAGGAAGGATTACACAACTGACAACGGATCATAAAGCACGAGGGATTATCTTTTCAACCTTCAAGCTTAGATGTCTGATCGTTTTCCTAGCGGGATGAAGATCACTCGGATGTTAAATCAAGAAAAGCTCCTGCAGGCTAATGGTTACTAGGAACTACAGTACAGTGTGTCACTGTGCATCAGCGTCAACTCCAATTGGCTCAGCTCACTCGTCTGATAGTTTTACATTTTCAAAAATGTGCAGATAAATCAGGAGTCAGTTTGTGTGACAAAAGATTATTAAAAGGCCAAACAAGTAACCTGTTGCGAGTATGAAAGTGTCCAGACAACGGAAATGATCATATTCCTATGCCATATAAAGTGGTGCAAGAATGAGTCCTAAAACCCAGAAATGAGTTCGCATTTTAGCACTTCCAGTTCCCTCGTCTGGAAGTCAATGGGTTTTTAGTTAGATGCTTGAAATAAGGTCTGTGGTTAACACAAGCTGAAGAGATTTTAACGTTTTGTTCTACAACAAAAAATACATCTATAAATACCCCACTCATGAATTTTGTAGCTTTTATGTGTCTTAAAAAAGGTGGTTGCTAACAAGTGGCTAAATGAGACTACTAATCGTCATCACGCTGTCTCGCCACCTTTACAGCCTCGTTGTGTATACTCACGTTCATGCGATCGTGGTGTAGATCGTTTACAGCCTAACGGTAGCTTTTTACTTCTGGCGATTGCATTTATGCTTCAAAAATCATAGAAGTAGTGTTCATTTGTGGAGATTATCTTGTTGAACAAAATGTGTAGGTAACATAAAAATGTGTTTGCCACAGAGCGTATTTTCTGCAATAATCCAAAATCCAACAAAAACATCCCATTGGCTTTTTGTCGAGGGAACCAGGGAGATGCTAACTTCTGGGTTGGTCTACAAAAATATGTCATCCCTGCACTGCTATTGTGTTTGTCAGATGTTTGTCACTCAAAGGCGGGGTAAAAGCTTTATCGTCATAGCCGCCTCACCTATCAATCTCCAAGAACTCTTTGTGTTTTGCAGGTCTTGGCGTGATAAATCGTACAAATGCGGATAAGGCTGCACACTTTCAGACAGTTTCTCCTCAAAGGCGTTCATGGTGTTGAACTCGAATGAACACAAAAAGTGACCAAAGTAGTTGTGCAAGTAAAGTTCAAAGCCTTCCTACTTCACACCTGGCCAATATCCGTGTTAGGTGAGCATAATTGTCGGATTTACTGTTTCAGACAATTCCATCATTGGACAAGATGTTTCAGACAGCGTTAGATCATCCCACAGGAAGCATGCCGTGGCCTTTAGGACTGAAACTGGGCACCTTCGTCTTTGACTTCATAAACTTTGGAGTGGAAATTAGTTTTTTTTCAAAGATGCTCATGAAACCAGAACCTCAGCAAACCCTTGGCATTTGTCTTCAAGTAATAACCTTAACTCACAATATCCCGCTGTCATATCTACTTCACGTCTTTGGTAACTAAAGCAATCTTTGGAATGCATCTGACCCGAGGTACTGATGTCATGTCAGACATGCCACGTAATGATTTAAATTGGCATCGTAGACATGTGATCTCACGGTTGGATCTATGTCAAAGGCCACAGCCTTCTGGGAGGGAGGTGCAGGTTCTCATGTTACATCTCAATTAACCACCGATTTGTCGGCGTGGCAGGTAAACCCTGGGTTCATCCCCAGGGCCCACATTGCAGTGTCACTGTCAATTAGCATGATCAAACACAGAGAAATAGAGAAAGATGGAGGAAGGAAAAGAGAAAAAAGAGGGATGGGGATGGAGAGTGACCTCACTGAAGGCCTGTTGCTGAAATATCTGTCTCCTGGACCACGATGAGGGGGAGTATTGGCAGCGAGAAAGATCGCTGCAGATACATTTTTCAGCTGCGCAAGGCGAGTTGGCGATACTGCAGCTATGCACCAAGAAACTCCACAACTCCATTCTTTCTGTCTCCCTGCATCTTCATGCTCCTGGGCTGACAGCACCATCCTCATCCCTCCCCCTTTATCATTGGAAAGATGAATGGACAACACAGCAGTTGGCCTCACTGTAGGTTTTCCCTACCATCAAGCGGCTGTCAGATCAGATGGTTGTAGCGTACTGAAGTGGTTTAAAGTTGAGACGCTGACTCGACTCGGTTTACAAGGTGCCTGATGGAACAGGCAGACCGGTCATTTCTGATTTGGTCTCCAACACACACTCACACATGCACAGTGGTATATTAGAGCCAGTTTCCCCGGGGTAACACTCAGCGTCAGTATCCCTTTCAAGTGCTCCCCTCTGTTTAACCAATCGGAAAAAAACGCCCACCATCGCAGCTGGCCGTTCTTGGATCTGGTGTTTAAAGACGAGCATAAAGGGATCTTTCCACATTTAAGATGAAGGCAAGGAAGATTTATGGCTAGTCGGTGCACGACTGTGTATTGCATATGGGGGCACAAAGAAAATCACAGAAAACGAGACGCCATCAGAGGTCTCTTATTAACAGCCGATAATGCTGGATGGCTTTAACAGAGGACAGTGTGCAAGGAGAGATGATCTGATGGTCCGATCAGCTGCTTCTGTCAGTAATAAAGCCATGAAAACTAATTATTATTATTATTATTTGACAATGAGCTTCATCAGGACTGTATTTTAGTGGCTTGATTAGATTTGATAGGCAGTGCTGGAAAGGAACAAACAACCCCCCAACTGTCATCAGATTACAATTCAAATGTTGCTAAACTGACTACACAGAAATGCTCGACATCACCATTTTCCAACGGAGTCAACTTCAAACCAGTGAGAGAATCACCGCAAAATGCAGAAACCTTTCATGTGAAATAACCAGTGGGAAACCTGCCGGGTCTGAAAAGTGAAGCCAATGCTGAAGTGCCTTAAACTTGCGTTCTTTCTAACAGCCAGCAGGGGGCGACTCCTCTGGTTGCAAAATGAAGTCTGATTGTATAGAAGTCTATGAGAAAATGAGCCTCCTTCTCACTTGATTTATTACCTCAGTAAACATTGTAAACATGAGTTTATGGTCTCAATCGCTAGTTTCAAGTCTTCTTCAATACAGCATGATTTTCATTCAATAAATTATGATCCTATTTAGAGTCAAATAGACCATAAAGCAGGGGATGCTTTAGGGTGTGGCTACCTTGTGATTGACAGGTCGCTACCACGGAGTTGTCCGTGTTTTCGTCTTACAACTTTAACCCTTTCACAGTGTGTTTTCCGTTCATTAAAGTTAATTATATAATTTTGGTCGCCTAAAAATGTCTTATTTAGCATTCGGTTGTACTTAACTCCACCCTCTAATGTCACTTCTGGTTGCAAAAGGCTGAACTCCTCACTTCAAAGCGGTAGTCCACAAACCCAATGGGTGATGTCACGGTGACTACGTCCACTTCTTATATACAGTCTATGGAAATAACCAAAAGTGCTCTAACTTTGTCAAAACCTGTGTGTTCATGCCCGACCCCATCAGGGACTTTACGGTGCTCTGTAGATGACAGACTTGTTTTGCCACAAGCTCTTGATAAATAATTTCACCTCACTGTGGAGTGCAAAAGCAACAAGCACAAAGCAATATGGAGCAAGTTGCTTCCCCTTTGAGGTGTGACAGGCTGTGTTTGCACATCGTTTTTTCCCCAAATAAATCTCCAAGAAGAGTGAAGAAGACACCTGTTGCATACCGCCAATTCTCACAGGGTTCAGTGAAAGGATTAACTGGAAGTCGCGCCCATAATTCACACAAAGTATCCAGGAATATGGTGGATGCACTTGCTATACAAGTCTCAAACTCACAAGGACTGACTTTCTTTGCCTTTCTGCTATCAGCTCTGTTTCCATCAGATTTTTTTTCCATCCAATATATACCATACTAGAGAATCTGGAAGAACATAGCACATTTAAAAAAAAAAAAAAAAAAAAAATCCTTCCTTAAAACAACAAAATGTTTGCAATATTTGAAATTGGATTATGTCTCATTTTCCTCTATTTTACATCTGAATTCCTTTTTAAATCCATATAATTTGCTTTAAATACACTTTTAATAAATGTTTGTGACATTTTAAAAGTTTGTCTAAACTCCACTTGACAGTTGGACAACATGTAGCCATAATATCTCTGTCCTTCCCTCCATCCACTCCTCTCTCTTGCCTCCAGCCGGTGTGTCAATCCATCCGTCTCTAATCTTCTTCCTGTACGGCTCACTAAAACCTCAACGTTCATTTGTCCGACTCTTTGTTTGGCATCCAGTACAGGGTGTCTGCCTCTCCCCCTCCTCTGTCTCCACTCTCCCTCCATCCTCCTTTTCCCTCTTTCAACCACTTCCACTCTCTCTCCATCCCTCCACCCGTCTAACCTCTGCTTCACACATTCCTCCCCTCATCTGTCTTTCATCTCCTTCGTCCTCCATCAGGTCCTCCGTCTCTCTCACACTCTGTCCACTATCCGTCTTTGCTGAGAGAAGGACAGTGCAGTGTCCTGGCAGCTCTCCACCCTCCCTGCCTGGGTGGAAAAATAAACAAGCGTCCACATCTTCCCATGGAATTTTAATGACTTCCATAACTCTGACTTCTTTACCTGCCAAACCCCAGGCAGCACGAGAGAAACAGTGGACTCTGGACGAGCCACCGTTAGCAGCACTGATGACGAGCTCCGTGAGCCTGAGCCAAGTAGTGTCCATTGAAGAGCTGAGCAGCTTTAAAAGAGGTCATATAGACAAATCTCTGAGCTAAAACTGCTGCATAAAACTTGGAACTAAAAAACACACATCCAACATTTTACTTAAGTAGAATAATGGCAAAATATTTATCAAAAATGCTTGATCTGGTGGGTAACACTATGCCAAATCACACACACACACACACACACACACTACATTTGCATCCATAATGACCAGGGGTAGAGTGTGACCTTAAATGCCCCATTGCACTGGCTCGATATAGCACACGTTAAGCGAGTAGTGGCGTGTTGAGCAGTGATCAGCTCCGCCTCACAGCAGGGAA
>CAKAKR010061980.1:1963-38562 GCA_916700685.1 Adelosebastes latens | reverse complement strand
ACACACACACACACACACACACACACACACACACACACACACACACACACACACACACACACACACACACACACACACACACACACACACACACTACATTTGCATCCATAATGACCAGGGGTAGAGTGTGACCTTAAATGCCCCATTGCACTGGCTCGATATAGAACACGTTAAGCGAGTAGTGGCGTGTTGAGCAGTGATCAGCTCCGCCTCACAGCAGGGAACAACTGCACTGACCCATGATACCGTGGTCCTACTTGGAAACAGTCTCTGTCCTCCGGATTGTTGATTGAATCATTTGTGGTCAGGCAGGAAACTACAGAGAAAGCATAATTTATAGAAAATTCTGTAGGTCCTGTATCTTGCCTCACTTCCAAGTTACTTATTTCAGTGTAGTAGCAGCAAATATTACTGTGTGTTGCAAGTAAACAGTAGAGTCATCATGTCCATTACTTTAATGGATTTAAAGTTTTACCAACAGGTAAAAGCACAGTCACACACTTCACTTCCATTCTATGCGAGCAAAGGGGTGAAAAAACATTCACTTCCGGTGGCTAGGCAAATTTGCATCTTCACATTCGCATCCTCACATTTGCATGGAGTTCAACTCTGGTGAATTTTCAGAGTGAATATTGCATCGGCAGGCGCATGGGTGACCAGGCCTTCAGATATTGCAACCTGCAGAGAGCAAATAGCCTACTGTACTCTGTGTGTGTATTTTTGTACTGCTTCATCAAGATGTAGTGTGTTAATGTCAGATGTTTGTTTAATTTGAATAATTGCATTGAAAAGATGAATCTAATAGCATCATTTCAAATTGAATTTATCAGTTTGGAATTCCAATAAACTTGAAAGTGAATGTAATATTATGAAATTGAATTCTGAAACTGTATTTGATCCTCACTGAATATTGAACTCTCTGTATACTTCCACATTCAGTTCTCACTATTAAAATTAAGTTCTTGCAATTCAATTTCAATTTACTGAGACACACATCCGGTCGTTGAGGAAGAGCAATCGAGTGCAGATTCACAGAACTCTGGCCTGTGGAAGTTTTGTGAGTTTGTTTATTGGATTAAATCCAAAGTGGCGGAAACGAGTAAACGACTCGTTCTATCCTGTATAACGGCAGCAACAGGAAGTTTGCTGAGCAAAAGCTAAACTTCTGTTGCAGCCGTTACACAAGCTCAGCAACAAACCTTCTGGCTAGCTCCGGGTTCACAGTGGGCTGGTGGCCAGTGGCAGCGCTGGATCTAATCTGTAAACGTAAACTGGAAACTGTAAAAGTTCAAAGTTTGCACAGCAAACTTTCTTTTACTGCCGTTACACAGGTTAGACCACCCTGACCTCACAGAAATATGTGAAATGATCACGACCTCTCAACGGCGCATTACGTTGTGGTGGCACAGAGTGTTAAAATGACATGCGAGCACCACGGAAACAATGCCAATGGAAAGTCAGTTAGGAGCCTTTGTTTTTATGGATGGATCAAGCACGGGACTTTTACCCAGGAGACCGGAGTTCATGTCCCATGTGAAACCAAAAGTCAGCGTTGACTTATTTAAATTACGCAGGCTATGTAAGTTACGTAACAAACATACTTATTTTAAACCAAACCATGATCTTTTTGTTCCTAAACTTAACCAAGTAGTTTTGTTGCCTAAATCTAAATTGTTTCTGGGGTGGCGACGGCGGCGGCATGTAAATTATAATTGTATTTGCGAAACGAAACGAGCTTGTGAGATCAGGCTGGTCTAACCTACGGCAGCATCAGAAAGTTTGCTGAGCGAACTTTGAAAGTTTACAGGTTAGACCCAGCGTTGCCGCTGGCCACCAGCCTGAAGTGATCCCACGCTGGACAGGAAGTTTGCTGATGATTAAACTGGGTGTAACCTGCGTAACGGAAGCAACAGACAGTTGGCACAGCAAACTTTCAAAGTTTGCTTTTCAAACTTTCTAAACTGAATTTGAATAGTGAGAACTGAATGCAGAAGCATATAGAGAGTTGAATCTTCAGTGAGGATCCATAATGAGTGAGGTTTCATAATATTACATAATTCAATTTCAAACGATGCTGTTCAGATTCAGTTTTCACTGCCATCATTCAAGTTAAACAATACACATTCAAATGTAAATTATTCAAATTCAGTTTCTAGTGACATAATTCTGCTCACACCTAATCACGATTGGCGCACTAGCGATATTAGCACCTACGCCAATGTAGTAGCAGCTAATGTTACTGTGTGTTGCTAGTACACGTTTACGCTGTAATGTTTAAAGCTCAAATAAATTCGGAATGAGAAATTAAAGAACTTTGTGATGAGTAAAGTGACTGTCATGTACACTAGACAGAGAGGAGCAGGACAAACTCCTTGGACTCTGTAGAACAACAGCTGTCATTAAGCACGGCTGTGAATACATTATAGCTCCCATACTATTAATTATTATAATCACATGTGAACCATCCTCGCTGTGATATCTTACCATTATTAAACATCAGAAGGATGATCAATGATTAATTTATAGCGCTCACGCTGCGTATAGCGTAGAGTGCGACATTCAGCGCGTATCCCAACCATTTGATTCTTCCCCAGTGCTGGATAGTATCTGGTGCACACATGGTTGTTCCTGAGCGTATGTTTGTATCTGCAGTGATTGCTCACTGTCAGGTGGGAAAACCCTTGTTGGGAGAGTGTTTTAATGGGGCCGTGACCCGCAGACTGTCAGGTCTGACTCCAGTGACCTGACCTGAGAGTAGACATGGGGTTGATCTCTGTTGAGGGCCAAGGTAGGGCAATAAATCTGTGGAATTACTAGATGTCACACTAAATATTGAGGCTGATTTAGGAAACGGAGAAACAAAAGAAGAAGAAGAAAACAGTCTGTTGTAGACTCTGGCGATCTAATTCCTGACCCAAAATTTCGAATGAATTTGTATCAGAATATCAGCTTTTAACTTTGTGAATCCTTGGTTCACTACACTGATTTCTTCAACACAACGGCTGCGTTACATCCGTGCATCACTTGCCCGTCCTTCTCTTTGCCTTCATTAGCAGCGCATTACGAAATCAGACAATGTGTTTTATTACAGATGTGTCAGCGGTGGGGAACACCCAGCCCTCTGGCAGCACCACTGTTTAGATTTCTGATCCCCTCAGTTGTGTTTTTCTTTCCCTCTCAACCCGGGACCAGCTGCAGAGGAAATGACAATACGAAGGGAAAACAACAGAGATTAATAACATCTCCTCCCACCTACTCGCGCTCCCAACTCATTTCTCCCTTCATGTGACTGGTCTTTTTCGGTACATGTGGCTTGTTCGACCTCCCAGCCCCCCCACTCTTCAATCTGCACTTCTGCCCGTTTCATCTACACGGTTGCAAACCCTGACCCACGAAATTGATACGTCACTCTGTCTTGCACAAACTCGGGAGGCTCACACACTTGCAGGTTTAGTTTCTTCCCCTCCTTTCCCCTCGTTGGACCCCGTCCTCTGTCATGCGTGAGGAATCTGGGCTGTGTTCTCCAACTTTAAGCCCACAATGATTAGCAGGCCTTGGAGGGTGGATCCACAGAACTCCCCCAAAAGTTGTGATGTTACAGCTTTATGGCTCAACGCAATCAAGAGATTTGTCTGTTCTCCTTTGTTTTAACTCTACTGTACGGTACAACACTTGAGACTTTTAGAATCCCCTTTTTCCTGTAGTACTTACAGTGTGTGAAATACAGGTACATACTGACTTTAAAACTCCTTCACAGAAGAAGCACAAAGGTACAGACAACCACAAAGAGTACAGACATATCGAATGAGCATATTTTCCGGTAAACCTGATTAGGCAGATCAGGATGAGAAACTACAATGGGAGTACAAACTAGCCAACTCCTAGCTCTAATCCGGTTTGTGTGACAAATGTAAGAGACGAGAGGAAAGGGAAGCTCTTACAGCTGAGGGACAAGATTAACAGGATTCACAGAGACCGAAAGAGGATAAAGGTTGGAGGTCAAACATGGATGTTCTCTGAGAAATTCTCTTTTCTTTCCCTTTGAACGGGACTTTGAGTGATGGATGATTTGGATGTGATTCTCTCAAAAGTGACTCAAAAGTTAATTCCTTTATGCTAAGCCGAGACAAGCAATGGGGGCTGTCCATTGAAATATCCTACGCCTACACATAGCACAAATCAATCAACGTATCTCCATACAACAGTTCGTATGATTTCTTACGAAAAGTTATTCCTCATTTTTCGTGCCTTTTCCTATGAAATTCCAGCAAAACGTGAGACACGTGTCAATTTCAGCTCCAGTCTTTTCAAAATAAAACTACTTAGTTAGGTTTCAGAAAAGATTGTGGTTGGACTTAAAATACCTCCGGAAGTCAAATAACTTTAGTACGTAAGTTACTTGACAAAAACGACTTAGTTCGGTTTAGGAAAAGATCGACTCACTTAGGTTTAGGCAACAAAACTACTTAGTTAGGTTTCGGAAAACATTGGTGTTTGAGTTAAAATACCTGCGGAAGTGGCATAACTTAATTACGGAAGTTATGTGACAAAAACTACTTAGTTAGGTTTAGGAAAAGATCGACTTGGTTAGGTTGAGGCAACGAAACTACTTAGGTTGAGGAAAATATTGTGATTTGGCTTAAAATATGTCCAGAAGTGGCGTCACTTAAGTACGGAAGTTACGTGACAAATAAATCATTTATTGACCTCTAGTTTTATACAGGGTACGAACACCGGCCGCCCGGGGCTAAAGTCCGGTGGTTTTTGACCCACCTATCCACCCCGTCCTCATCCCTATGCAGCGTTAGTCGCTCTTTCTACTTCCTGGTTCACAATTATATGGATTACATACAAATTGATTTCATGGGATATGTACGAATTACAGTGCATCCCTTTTCTGTAGGTATAGCTATGAACGGTGTATGAGAACAGCCTGAATAAATTGCTTAAACTCATTCTTCTTCTTACCACCACTAAAACACCCTGACCTTAGACTTTCACCTTCTGGATTCACTTGACTTGCTTTAGTTAAACTCATAATACAACACAGCCTGCTGAGAGTAAAGCATAGTGGTGAACTGTGCCAGTATATTATATATATAGCCCAATTTCCGCTCACATGCCTCACAGTATTTTTTTACAATGCCTCTACACCAACGCTACTGGCACATATTGCAGCACTTGTTTGCACTTATGAGACTTTAATCGTTAAAAAGACTGACTGTAGTAAACACAATCTCTGCTTTAGTAACTAGGTTTGGTTGGAACATCAAACCACAGCTGGTTCCAGCACTGAGATCTTTGCCTCACTCTGATGCAATTCCCTTAATGGGAGGTGTGGGACGTCCAACTGGAATCCCTCCTCACTGAGCTGTACTCGCATATCCACTTCTGGACGGGAGAAAGCCCATCCTGACTTTGCAAATGACTTCCAGGTTTTGGTTAAGAAGGAGAGGGAGGGTAGGAGGAATGAAAAGATAGGAAGAAAAAAAGAAGGGAAGAGAAAGGGATTTAAGGGGAAATTGGGAGGTTGTGTGCTCAGCCCCCTCAGCACCAGAGTCAATATTTGCCAGGGCAGAAAAGCTTCCCAATGAATGATGAAGTCATTGTTTTTTGGGACTTTAAAAAATATGGTTCTGTATTGTTTTGCAGTGTATCCCCAGGGATGTCACGTGTGTTTGTGCTGATTGGTTGGTATGATTCTTAGTTATGTAGAAAGTCACAAGGCTGGGATGAAGAAAGCAACATCCTCCTTCATGTATGCTCCACTCTTCCTTTTACAATCCCTCAACCTGCCACATATCACATTGCACAGACCTGCAAATAACTGCAGACTAATGTCACATCAGGAACAAACAGATAACTTTTCAAAAATGTTCTCCCTTTTCTTTGAGATTCTCACTTTCCTCTCAGAGCTCAAAGTACAGACTTCCCCTCCTTTTTACCTTTCAGAGCAGAAATTAGGATTTCAGAAGTCTCTACTTTTAAAGGTGTTATCCCAGGGAATTGCGAAATTAGCTCTTATTACCTTGCATTTGTTTGCAATTATAGTGAAAGTCAATTGGGCATTAAACATTACAATAAAAAAACTCATAAAACAACTGTTTTTGCACACTTATCACAGCTACCGAAAACCACGATTGGCTTCAGTTGGAGGTCGAGTGATTTCTTACTCGACCAGCTTGCATCAGCATTGCTATCTAACACTAATAAAAAAGGCTGATGCCAGTTTTATGCAAACAAATACCCTGAAATTCTTCCCTAGGAACAGCTGATCTGGTGCAAGACACATGATAGTCCCTGTGACTCAGCACTAGTCTGCTATTATCACTGCCAAGACAGGGAGGGGAGCAGTCCTTGACAAAAGGGAGACTTTACTTATCAGATGCAAACAACATGCAACGTCTGCAGATAAAAATGTTCATCAGACACCTCGGGTCAAAGTTGAAGTACAACAGTAAATGAGTGCACGGTAACGGAGTAATATTTGCAGATCGGGATAAACCAAAGTGAATGAAATGAGCCCAAAAGGAACTTATGCATAATGGAAAGTAAATGTTGGTCATAACTGCGGGGGAGAAATGTCCTGTTGCATCGTGTCCCCGAGGCCTGAGTCATCTTGTGGTTTTGGTGAATATTGCCCAATATTTCATCTGGTGGAAACTTTTACTCATAGTGTCTTTGTTGCATTCAGTAACTGATCTAATCTTGAGCACGCCTTTATAGGAAAAATGACAACTTTTAATCACACCGTATTAAAAATGTAAAGAAATGTGATCCTAAGTAGGCAGATTGTTTTGATTGAGTAACATTTAATGAGTCAAAAGTTACATAACAAGTTATCGAGCACCTACAGTAAGTCGAACAGGTGTATAGAGATTCTCTCTTCTTCTTTTTCTACAAATAACTGTGAGAACCAATTCTGGTGACAAGTCCTGACAGAAACATGTCAGCAGGTCCTGCCGCTCTGGTGAAGACAGGTTCAGCAAAGCTTTCCCATGAACTCTGACCCGGCCAGAGCAGCCTATAAAAAGTGTTGGGAGAAGTTCAAAATGTTATTGGTTTCACCCTACAAGCCTCAACTCACTGCGGGTCAAGGCCGACTGGGAGCCTGGGGGTCAGAAGGGTCTAACCACTGCTGGGCAAGAAGAAGAGCAACACAGTGCCAGACATTTCTATTGGCATTAAGCCATATAACTGATATCACCATCCAGAGAAACACACAATGGATACAGTGAGTACAGTTTCTCTCTCACTGCCCTCTCAGACATGAACTTTAAGTGCAGCAAGATCCTCAGTAAGTCAAACAATTCAACCACACAACATCAATCCTCTTCTTTGGAGCCGTTTCTAAGAATCTGATTAAGAAACATGATTGTATCATGATTAAACTGTCTGTGGGAGAGGACAACAGTGAGTCAATCAGTCTGTGTCAACAAAAAAATTTATATCAATTTAAGTCAAAGGAAATTGAGGATCAGTTGTCCATGGGAATATCAAACTTTAAGGCCCAGACACACCAAGCAGACATCAAAGAACTAGCGGTGGTGAAGGCCGACTGTTGCGTCGCCTCACATCGCCTTTGTTTTGGCCGACAAGTTGCATTTGAACACACCGCAAAGACTACAGCTGACGGCCAGTTAGCACGTACATTCTGCGCCTGCGTGGGATGAAACAACTCTCCACACCAGCAGGTGGTGGTAGTCTGTATTCATCATTCAAAAAGGGAAACCGGAAGACAGAGGACGAGGGATATACAAGCTGTTGTTATGATACGTACATGAAACAAAGCAGCGTTTGCCGACCATTTTTCACACCACTCTCACTCACCATTTAGCTTCATTCCAGATGGCCATGTCGTTGTGAAAATATCAGTGTATTGGAACGATTTGATGAGATGAAGATGAAACATGAGAAGAGCCTTCCGTCTTTCCTCTTGACTTTACTCGTTATCTTGCTTTCCTCACTTCCATTTCTCTTCTCGTGCACTGATTCATTGAAGCTGAACAGTCAATCAGAGATTTCTCTCACCGACAAGCTCCGCCGAAGATTCAACATGCTGAATCGGCCGAAAAACTTCCGACACAAGCAGACTTGAGCCGACGGTGCGGGACACACCGCAAAAACTAGGCTCCAAACTGGCCGACAATCGGCTTGATGTGTCAGGGCCTTTAAAGGTCCAGTGTGTAGGATTTGGTGGCACCTAGTGGTGTGGTTGCAGATTGCAACCAGCTAAGTACCCCTTCGCTCACTCATCCCTTTCCAAGACTGCGGTAACGTGAACCGCCGAGTGCAAAACCGTGGTAACGCCGTTCACCTCGCTCAGAGACCATCCTTACCATAATAATACTACTCTAGGAGCAATGGAAGTAAGATGGCGGCTGGCGGTACCACGGTTTTGCACTCAGTGGCTCACGTTACGTTAAGCGTGTCATAGAACTACGGTGGCCTTCAGGTAACGTAAAATCGCCAGTGTTTGTTTTGTCTGTTCTGGGCTACTGTAGAAACATGGCAGAGCTACATGGCGGACTATGTGAAGAGGACCCGCTCCCCTATGTAGATATGAAGGGCTCATTCTAAGCTAAAGAAAACACAACGATTCTTAGTTTTAGGTGATTATACACTAATGAAAACATAGCTATGAATATTTTATTCCATTTCTGCTAATAGATCCCCCTGGAATGTTAAACACTGTTCCTTTAAAATAATTCAGTGTTTACTAAATAAAATGACCTTGACTGTAAAAAAAAAAAGAAAAAAAGTCCATTACGGCATTACCGGTTCATGCTTTGATTTCTGCAAAGAAACGTGATCGCAGTGAGTTTGGGCCCCTGCATGTGCACCTGCATTAAAGCTGAAATGTGTGCAGTCCTTTGTCAAAGCTCACATCTAAGCCCTTCAGTGGGACCCAGCCCAAATACATTTGGTTTAACTTAGAGCTGGACTGCAGATTTCAATCAGACCCAGAATCACAATCATCAAAAAGGTTCAGAGCTTCCATCAGCCACAATCTGACGGCAAGGATTTCTTCGCTCCGCGGGCCGACAGGTGACGCTCCACAGAGTTTATCAAGTTTGTGTGTACTTTTATACAAACAGTTAAGCACTAATTTAAAACATACAAATATATGCAGTTATCACACACACACACACACACACACACACATGAATGACAGACACACACTTTGGTTGTGGATGACTTTCTTGAAAGCAAAATTAAATGCAGCTGACTTGGACAGCTGGAACCCATGCTGTATGACATAATCGCAGGCAGGCTAGCCAAGCTATTTAACACACACACACAAACACACACACAGACACACACACACACACACAGACACACAGTCACATTACATAAACCAGTGATTTACGACACAAGAAGAAGAAGAAGAGTAACACCCATTTCTTGGACGATAAGACACCCCCTTTCCTGTCTTTTTGTAAAACACACACTCATTCACTCACACACGCACACATACACACACACACATACACACATACAGGGTCTATCATCCCTCCTAAAGTGGAAACATAAGGAGAGGAACTGGAGCGGTGCTTGGGTCACTGAGGTTGATTGAGACAGCGGGACAATACTTCACCTCCTCGGTCTCAGCGTGGGGGAAACGTTACCACTTTTGGCTACTTTAAAAATGTTATCCAACTGCATGTCCAAGGTTGGAGCCCAATAACTCACACGCAACACTGAGAAATCCGTCTTAATTTAACACAAAGATATATCTTAAAAAGCCTTGACCCGAGAGCAGGCATGCGGTGTTGAATTCAGATGAATGCACATTTGCCTCGGGAGAGGAAATCAAGGCCAGCAGGACTGCAAATCATTCGGCCTGAAGCAGCAATATTTTCTTCAAGGGCCGCGGCGCACAAAGTCATTCCTGAAACAATGAGAAAACCTCAGAGAACGGCCAGAAGATGAAGACCAAACAAAGCCTGTTGCAAAGATCCCGTTTTATTACTTCTCTGCGAAAGAACTCTGGACAAATATTTGATTTGACGATTCAGGATTCGTCAGAGGACTGTGGCCATCGCCATGGCAGCGAGTGCCATGGAAGCAGGATGTGTACGCAGATAAAACCTCTCCTCTACAGACAGAGTTGAGTCTCAAAGCAAAATGTACTACATCTTCATGAAATGTCTGCAAAACTGGCAACTGGAATTACACTTGAAATGACCCATTTTTGTTTCTTTATCATGAGTTTTTGAGGCATTTTAAACATTAAGAAAAAGTGTGACTGTAATCTGCTTTTCAGTAAGAATAAGATTCAACATGCTCATACATTCAACCAAAATTATACAATAAAAAAACAATTGTTTTATACACAGTCTTCCACATTCATTTAGCCTTATGCTATCCCATTATCAGTGTTATAATCAATTACATTCTCATAGGACCTCTATTTTATCCCATTCTCATAGGACCTCTATTTTAAAGTAATGTGCCTCTGCCTTCAGGAGGCAGCACCATGGACGCAGGTGTCTGTGTCACTGATGTGAATCCGTCAGACTTCATCACTTCAGCACTGACACAACGAACCTGACAGCAAGTCAGACTTTATTTGCCAGCAGCTGGGAAATTATTTCAGCTGTGCTTGTCAGGAGGGATGTTGAGATGACAGTAAGACATGAGCACATATACACACTTCAGAGTGTGAATTCGTTGTGAACACCAACATTTTGAAGCTTTGCTAACCAGTGCAAAGGTTTATTTTATTGCAGTGGATTCAGAAAGATTTGGTGTAGGTTGAAATATTTCACCCTACCACAAAAACAATAGCAGCATAAAACAAGATTCAACTTGCCCCTTCATATTCCTACTTCACTCCCTAATCCAACAGACGCTTACAGTTCTCTATCCGATGAAATGCACAGCAGAGTGTGGCCAAACGTTGAATGTTCAAAATCAGAGGAAGATTGAGCTGGAACGGTTTACAGATCTCTGTGCCACTTCTTCCGGTTTAAGAAGAAAAAGAAAACAAGTATGGAATGCAAATCCTCGATCACGCCAAACACCTTAAGCGATATTGAATTGAGCAAAGTGAAGCGACTGTTGGCAACACATTCAGGGACGGCGAACAGATAACAGAAAGAGCAAAGAGAAACCAAACCACAGACTTTCCCATCTCACAGTCAGCCATCCAACCATGAAAGGGGGCCTTTCATAGGAACAACCCAGAAAACAACAGCCAGAAATAGAAAAGAGCAGCTCCCATCGGCTCCTTATCACTGTTCAGTCGGTGGTAAACAGACACCTATGAAAGGAGAAGAACGACTGAAGCACTTGACTGTATCACTCCGCCTTTCCCTCGGGGGGTGAAGAGCAAGAGAGGAGTCACAAGACAGGAAGAAACTAATAACCAATAATGATAACTTAATAAAATAATCGAGACTTTTAAAAGTTAGAACAAGTGGAGGACTACGTACAGGCTATAGCACGTCTCTTATCGATGTGTGCATAAAACCCAGCCCCCGCTATAAACTACAAGCACATGAACCTACCCCCCGCCATCAACCCACTGAGCATGCTGACACTTGAGAGGGCGGCACCTCTCCTCTGCACACAGAAAGCCATCTCGGGGCCCATTCACAGCTCCCGGCTCTATTCTTCTCCGTGGTAAAAGCAATCTGAAAGGAGGGAAGAGGCCCTCGTGCTATTTCAGAAAGTCTTCTATTCTCTTCCCGGCTTAGAAGTTTCTCATGAAGCCTGGAACTTGCCATACATGAGATACCGAGAAAATTCTTAAGCTTAAAGCTTTGAAAGTATATCACAGATTGTTGTTCTTTTCCTTTGGTACTGTCAGCTCTGGGGAAACATCACAACTGCACAGAGGCAACAAGAGTAGACAGCAGTGAGATAGCAGTCTTGATGGTGGTGAACACAGCATCCATTATATCAGTCACAGAGAGAGGCACACCATGCAACAATCAGCTAGCATTGTAAAGAAAACTGCACTACAAACCTGCTCGACAGCCAATTAGAGTTTCTGCCTCCTCTTCCTCTTCAGTTGTGATCCACCTGCACTGCAGCGAGTCCTCTGCTTGTACTGCTCTCTCTCTCTCTCTCTCTAACACGCCTCTCCTATTGTAGCAGTGTAAAACTGTTGCGCCGGCTGGCCTCTTTCCTTCACGCTCCTCCTACAGTATCTCCCTTTTTTCCCCTTCAGTGCTCTTCCTTCCTCACTAAAGCAGATCCGCTACATGTGGTTCTGTGCAGAGAGCAACACTGATAGAAGACACAACTTATCTGCTGCATGAGCTGCAGAGGACTGGCCAGCATGCAGAGAAAGAGAGACAGAGAGAGAGAGAGAGAGAGGGGGGAGTGTGGAATCGGTGGGTGTCGATGGTGGTGGGAGGGGAGAAGAGGGGAGAAGAAGGGGGAGGGTCAAACCTGATTTAAATTCACACACACACACAGGAGTGAGATGACAGGGTCCTTTCCCCTCAGGGTGCTTTAGTGATCGTTTTGTGGAAAGACCTTTAAAGATTTTAAGAAATAAAAACATTTTATTTCCTTCGTCTCTATTCTTTCTTCCTCCCATTCCCCCCTTATCTTCCTCCCTCCGTCCTTTCTTTTGAGATCAAACTTTTGATTAAAATTCCTCCTCTCCATCATTGTTGCTAAATTTTCCAAAGTCCTTGGCGAGACAAAAAGAAAAATACCGTAGTTTCTTTCAGCAAAGGTTTGACAAGAGAGCCTTCCCCTACTTTCCCTCCACTAAAGGGGTCCCTCCCTCCTCATTGTTCCTCCAAAAGACATCCAGCACTTTCCCCCGATGGCAGCTTAACAACCTCCTCATGTGAGGAATCTCACCTCCGCACAAAAGAGTTTGGAGGAGAAGGTTGCCCAAAACAAAGAAAGGAGGGAGATGTGCTGGTATTTAGAAAGTGGGGTATTTGCCTAAAACATCAAGACGCTGAATATTTTGTGAGCCGTGTTTTTCGTCCAAAATTGTCATACCTTTAAAAATGAATATGACTTCACTCACGTTTACACACCGACTCCAAAACTTTCGTCCATCATTAAAGTTTTCAGAACTGGTTCGATTTTTTTTCCGGGGGTTGGGTTTTTGGCCACACGGAGCCACCGTCCGTGCAAACGTCATCATCCAAAATGGCATCTGATAAACATTCACTCCGTCTCCAAGCACAAAGCACTTTACGATAAAGAAATAAAAGAATACAGAGATAATTTAAAGATAGATTGTAGCAGGTGATTGCAGAACAGCTTGGAATCAAAGATGGTTGCAAAACAAAGGATGTATGAAAGATCAAACAGTTATGATCGTGCTCTAAGCAGCTAAACGATAGATTCTAGCTAATGTCATTCATTCATTAGCTCCGTTTGGGACTAGCACTATCCATTGTACCCACGTAGTTAATTCGGTTTCGTCTTGCACTGCAAATTTTCGCAACAAATAGAATAATAAAACGCGTCGGATTCAGTGTGCAAAGTTTCTGTGTGTTTTTTATCGGATGACGGATTTAAAAAACGCGTACGAAAAATACGGACTTGGTGTGCAAAGATCTTGAGATGAGAAGATCGATACCATTTTCATGCCCTTATGCTAAATATGAAGGGAGAATCAGCAGGCGGTTAGCTTAGCATAAAGAAGGAAACAGATAGTTTTGTAGTAGCTGTTTGTTTTTGTACAGATTGAACAAACAAGATATAACATGTTAATTGGTAATAAGTGATATTTTGAGGTTCTGGTAGGCAGATTTTTCTGATGCTTGAACAGAGCCAGACTGGCTGTTTCCCCCTGTTTCCAGTCTTTGAGTGTGTTCCAATCCACATACTTCCAGAAGTACACTTCAATGTGGTGCACTTTGTGCACTCTGTACTCACTTGAGTAGTGCGTAAATTTCAGCGGGGTAGGGTCGTCTCAAATCGAATACTCTGCGGCGCACTGACCGGAAATGACGATCGCAACATTTGACCGCGGCTCGCTACCCGCCAAAATATCTTCTGGAAAAAAAATGAAAGCAGAGTGGAAATTACGTTTACAACGTCGTCACCTACGCCTACGATGTGTCCTCCTGTTGGCTGAAAATGCACCGGTATGTTTACGTATTGTATTGTTTTATTCTGTTATCTACGTATGTTTGAATAGTGGTCGTGGCTCCGCCCCTTCCGCTACGTAGCCAATTTTGCGACAATTGAGTGTGGAAAGTGTCCAGCGTTCCACACTCAACGATCTGACTGTTTTGAGTACAACATCCGGGTACTTTGAGTGCACTGCATTTTGCCGTACTTCCCAATTGGAACGCACTTATGCACTCAAAATAGTGAGTGTAAGTACAGAAGTATGCGGATTGGAACACACCTTTTGTGTTAAGCTAAGCTAAGCTAAGCTAACCGCTTACTGGCTCTCCCTTAATATTTAGCATAAGGGCATGAAAGTGCAATCAACTTCTTTGTCTCACTCTCAGTACAACCCAGTCTCACAGGAAGGCGTGTAAATACAACGACATTACAAGGACATTCCGCGTGTCATGAGTGTGCATTTTAGCCTTTTCGCGAGCCATTTGTAAGCCTCGCAAGCGTCTGCAGTTAGGATTAGGCAAGAAAAACCACTTAGTTAGGGTAAGGGGAAACGTCGCGGTCGGGCTTAAAATAAGTAAATAAAGTAAGTAAATCACCTACGGAAACAACGTAACACAACTACAGAAAACACATCACAAACGTCAATAAAAAAACACGTGACAGTCGTCACTAATGTAACAACGGTCTCAAACACGGGTCTCCTGGTTAAAAGTCCGATGTTTGTTTGGCCCATCCATCTCCCCACCCGCCCACCAAGAAATCAAGAAGGGCGTACTTATTGCACGCTAAACGCCTTGCGCATTATCGTGGCATTTATACGCCTTTGCGTGCCAACAGGCTGCTCACCAAGATATCGACTAAGCATATTTCCCAAATTGTCAAACTATTCCTTTAAAGATGAGCTCAAACACACAAGTGAATGGTAACATGTTAAATACTACTTGTTGATGGACATTGTGCGGACTATATTTCCTAAAAAGAGGACACAGATAATTAATATGTTTTAGTGTTGTCACATTGTTGCAGTTAGATCAACTTATTAACTGGGGTGATAATAAAAAGAGGCCAGGGGGATGACATTAAATTAGCATGTGAAAGGCTCGCTCGTTGACTTCAAACCGACTCGGTCGTCCATGCAAAGTTCAACCGAGGAGGCATCTTCACATTTCTTCCCTCCATGTCCCCTAACAACTCTCCTGCATTAAGCAATAAGCATGTGCACTCTCACCAGAGAGAAACAAAGCACACAGGCTTTTATGGACATCATTTCATTAGTGGGTTCTCAACTGATTGTGAGAAGATTGATATTGAAGAAAATCATTTTCAAAGAGTCCTTAGATTTCTCAGAGCTATATTCAGAAGAGTTTAAATGAGCATCGGCTCACATTTAACTTCCCTCGTGTAAAGAAATGGTCGCTGTGTGTGATTTATGGTCAGTCAGAGCAACAAACAAATCGCAAATGATTTTTTAATTGCGGCTTCCTCGAAAACGCTTCCATTTGGAGGGTAAGACCTTGGCTTTATTGCTGACTAGCACAGAAACAAGGCAGACAGTAATTACAGGAAGCAAAAATACATATACGGCACATGAGGCAAGTGAGCCAGCTGAGCCTAAATCAATGCAGAATCAATTATTCAAGCTGAAACGGGGAGGATTATAGGGAGACACACTCCGGACAAGTTACTGCAGCTGTCAATCTCTAAGAGGCAGGGATTCCCTGCTTATTCTGCTTGTCTGTGCGGTGAGCGTGGTTTTATGTTTGTCAAACTGCGTCCAGGACGGGAGGATGAATCCCTCGACGGGGCTGAAAGAAGTGAATCTCCCACATTGGAAACTATTTGGTTGTGGTGTGTTGAAGGAGCTGCCCTGGAATAAACGGCATCCTCAGTGTTGGCTCATGTTTGCAGAAAAATCTCAAACCTGCCCAGCCTTATGACCTTATAAGCCTTACTGATGGCAAGATGCTCCATATAAAAACACCTCACACATGCATTTATTAAACAGCACATTAAAGCCACGAGAACCAGAACCACATCCACTCTCACCGTGTCCCTCCATCTCTCTCAGACTGTGCATACCTGTCCCAGAATAAACCTCGCCCTCTGGCCTCCCGCTGGATGCCTGCATGGTCTAACATTAGCACATACTTGAGTGAAATGTGCAGGGGCCCGGCAGTCTCCACGGGTTAAAAAGGGATGCAACGTCTAGATTATTTATGAGCGGCATTGCTTGTCGTAACTTTCTACAATACCTCCTTTAAGGAGACGAAGAAGGAAGATGGAGTGGAGCCGTGCACTTTGCAACTGGCAGAGAGGGTGTATGCACACTGTACGTTAATAAGCACTCATAGGTAACTAATTCTATAGCTCAAGTAGAGTAGGATGAGCTCTAAAGTCAGTATGAAGTTGTAAATCTATGCTGGTTGGTAATTCTACTATGTACATATGACCTGTGAATACTAGAAGATTCATAAATCATCAAATTGTTAAGCGCTTCTTGTCTGTCAGTATCCTTCCATTATAACATTGGTCAACACAGCAATACAGACTCAACAACTGGACAGCGAAGTGTGTTCACATGTATGTGTGATCCTGCTGCTGTATCTCGCCGTCACAACCTGCTGCTGAATGTCACAAAAGCAGCAAATCGGACTTTAGAAACTGAAACCTCATGGCTGAAAAACCCCGTCCACACTCAGGCGGATGAATATGACCCCCTTGGGACAGACTAGTTGCATCAGGTTAAACCTCTGAGCATGGAAACATATCAACAGATCAACAACAGCTGTATTGTATGATTAGCTGTATTAGCCTTCAGTATATGTGATCCCAGAGCAGCCGACCATGTCTGAGGAGGCATACATCATTTTCTCCATTGACAGCATTATTAGATGTATTCCACTGTTCTGCATTTTGCAGTGTTCATGTTGACATTGTATCAATTCTAATTTGCCGTTTGGTCCATCTCGAGCCACCATGCATTCTTCGGAGTTCTTTCCACTGTAAAGGCCTTTACACATCTGGGGAGGGTTTTTTCGTACTAATAATTCAATATATTTTTTTCGAACAGTTTACTTTTGACACTTTCCCACAGAACACGAATATTGCACGGCGAAAAAGCGACGTGATTTATTTTCAGAAAGAGGTTGATTTTTCTGAGCTTTCTCACCGCGAATAAAGGTATCAACCAATCACGCTGTGCGGAACGGACATGTTCAATATGTACACTTTAGAGAGGCGAAGTCCCGCCCCTTCCGGTGGAACACCATGGGACCTTATTTCAGAAAAAAATATGAACGGTAGTCAACATTGAGAGACAAATATTTTTTTGATCCCATTTGAATTGCTCCATGAATCACACATTTGATGTTTGTCAATTTAAAAGATCATTTTGAAAGTCAAGAAAGTCGCAGTTTGTTGTAAAACTGTTGAAGTATGAGACAATAATGATGACAATGAAAATACGTAATAAGAAAGACTACACACCTAGCAGTCGCGTAAGTGACGTCTCTCTCGCTGAAGCTAAAATGTCTGTGTGTTTCATACTGGGATGAACTCACATGAGCAACGGGTATCGCTCGTTCTTTCTCTTCCTGGCTGATAAAAACACCAGGAGTCGCTGGATAAAACACATCTGGTAAGATAACGTTTCATTTGTGCATGGAACATAGTTAAGTTAGCCAGCTAGCTAGTGTTGTTGACATATATATTTGTCTCTCGCCATTGACTCCCGTACATATTTTTTCCGAAATAACGTCCCATGGGGTCCACCGGAAGGGGAGGGACTTCGCCTCTCGATTCGTGTCATTTATTCATCACACCCCCGGTAGGGCTGGGCAACCTAATACCTTGATATCAATATTGCAACGATATTATAGGGTTGACTACTGGTTCTTTCACAAAATATTTACACTATGAGATTTTTAATAATCATCAGTACTGTGGATATAATGACTGAAGTGGGTAAAGGCAAATAATAGAACAGCTAGAACAGTCTGGTAAGTTCAGAAAATTACATCACTTTACTGTAATGCAGCCTTTAAAACCAGGAAAAGACACTTATTAATATTGCGATGGTATTACGATATCCAAAATCTAAGATGATATCTAGTCTCATATCACGATAGCAATATAATATTGATATATTGCCCAGCCCTAGCCCCCGGTGTGTAAAGGCCTTTTTACGTGACAAACACAAAAACAACCAAGTACACGGCCAGCAGCGGCAGAGAAAGCCATACCCACAGAACTGCAGCATCAACAAGAATAAAATAATAGTTGACTTTTTATTTGCCGGAATGTTTTCTTCTGAAAAGAGAACAAAATGTGCCTAAAAATCTCATCAAGTGGCTAAAAAAACATAAAACAATTTCTCTGCCCAGAATCCAACTCTGTGAATGCAGAGTGAATAAACCCTTTCTACTCCCTGCAAACACGAGAGGATATCGAAGCAACGCAACTGCTGACGCAAGCTCAATTCCCCTGAAAACCCAGAGGAAGTGCTGGGATTCACCTGCAGTGGCCTATTAGCCTGCGTCCAGCATTGGAAATAAAGTATGTATGTGGAGTGAAGTGAAGTTCATGCAGGAGGGCTGACGTCACAGTGTCGTCAAAATGTACAGATGATACAGAAATGATTTGTGGCAGCCACCGTGGAGAGTATTGTGTGTGTCTTGCTTAGTTATAAAGTCCTTATATAGCGACAAACAGCATGGGCAGAATATAGTGGAACTGTATTACTTATCAAACTCCTTCAGGAGTCTATATGGTTTCTTATATCATAGCTCTAGACGTTGACAAAAAATGACATTCCATAAATAATTCATGGGTATATGTCATACTTTATAATAACTAAATCTGACCAAATGGCCCCGAGCATGCGGCTTTATTAATCATCTAGATTTATTTTTCCTTGTTTATTCAGGACTGGAGTCCTGAGGCGACCTCCCCTCACAGTGTGGGGTGTGGAGACTCTTGCCCTATTTGCAGTGGGGAGTGGGGGTTCTCTTTAATTCCCCATGTTGACTGTAACACCATGTGACAGAGGTAAACATGGTGTTTCAGCTAATGAGTCCATGTCTGACACAAGGTCAGGAGGTGATCATTATGGGGAAAATGTGACAGGGACTTAAACTTCACCTTGTGATGGTTAGAGAACACGTTTGCATGCAACTCGTCTTCATCTTAAATCTAATAATCCAAGTCCTAAAATAGCAATGAAGGCATGTTGTCTAAAACTGACCTTACATCGGTTGAACACCTATTGCTCCTTTGCAAAGAAAGAAACACTCATGCTGGAAGCTTATATAATGATGATTTAGCACAAACATAAAAATCATCTACCTATAACAGGCCGTAAAAATGTGAAAATTCAACGTAATCTCCCAGTGCGGTCCAGAGGGAGCGGTTAAGACACATATCCGAGAGGGGATGGGAGGGGGGGGTGTTGGGCTGTGAGAGTCCCTCGTCGACAGGAGGCCCGGGCTGTAAGTCTGCCTGACTCCAGTGGAGACGGCGAGGGAAAGACCCAGACAAACACAGCTCGCTGCCAAGCATCGTTACTTACAACACCCACTCCACTCCACAGCATATTTCCACTGCCAATTGCCAGATTCAGTAATGATGATATTAGATATAAAAAAACAACAAAAAACCTCTCCTGCAGAGCAAATGAAATTAATTCAGGATGAGCTATTGGAAAGAAAAGGGTTTGGACATATTCAGCTTGTTTTTATGCATTAGGACAGAATGACTGAATAGTGTAAATATGTTTGAATCATTGTGAATAATGATGTGTAATGGGGGCTGTCGGTACCCTTTAAATATTCTTTTTTTTTTTTTTTTTTTAAATGTGCAGCTTTGATGGCTCATTTTTATGACAGCTATAATGACGCTAGTTATGAAATTCTCTATAATAATATATCTGAACCCTCCAAGCCAGTGGCTCCAACCTGGGGTCTGGGCCCCCCTTAGGGGGCATCAAAGATCACACGGGGTGCGCCAGGATTGGTCTGCTGAGTTTGTCAAAATTAGATTTGCTCATGTATAACTAAAATCATAATAACACACTTACTGGATAATTTATACAAAAGTCTGTATATAAAACTATATAAAAAGATATGTTTTTATTACTAAGTAGCAAAATCTAACAAAATATTCTGCTTCAATCCACATTTGTTGGTGTTTAGCCTTTCAAAAACAACACTTTCACTGCGTTCAAAAAATGATTTGCTATCCCGCTTGATGCAACCATTGGGAGGCCCGCAGCTATTAACAGGGCGGTCTATCAGCAATCTAACATCACCATAAATTACATTTATTCAACCAGCAACCAACAATAGCAAAAAATCTATTCAGACTCTAACTCTATTATTGTAAATGAATTTAATTGTTACAAAAAAAAGAGAGTATATTATGTATTCTGCATTCGCCTGGCAAATCCGTCAAGACGTCATCACTTTATTTATGTTGACGACACTGACGAGTTATAAAGTAGATTTAATAAAGAAAGACTAACTCATTTAATGCACTCAATCATTCAAATTGAGTTGTTTTTTTCGAGGGTTTATAATTTTTTTAGAGTGATACGTCTGGGGCAGAGCTGGGCCACAATGAAGACAGCAAATCATTTGTAGTGGTTGTTAATACCTGCTCCAGGTGTGTGAGCACTTGGGCCAATCAGGAACAAGATGTGTCATTCTTCCAACTTTCTTTTACCACAAATATAATGCCTTCAAGACGAAACCAGTGCAGAGGGAGGAAGAAGAAGTGAATGCAGCACTGGCATGAGTTACATGATTTTATGTAGGAGATCCTAAGGCAGTGCTTGGCCCATTACAAGTTAAAGTGTTACCAAAAATCTAGTTAGGTCAAGTGAAGTAGCAACACGTCGTACCCATAATACAAATTAATTAATATAATCTAGTGCTTCTGCCCTCAACGGCCTTGAACGACACTCATCTAACATGATAAAGAAAGACATGCCAACAAACAGCTACATTAATTAGGGAATATAAAGCGCAATTCTCACAAAAAAAGTATTTTAGGGTGGATTTTTCCTTTAAGACTGACCTGAACACTGTCAGGTCATGTCAGACTTCAGCCGCAGAGTGCTGAGCTGTAACACTCCCGTCTCCTCGTCCTCCCTTTTCCTGCAAGTCCATTTATCGCCTCTAGTGTCATGAGGAGGCTATAATGAATCAGCCTATTGAGCCAGGCAGAACTGCGCACAGGCTTTGACACTGCCAAAGTGCGTGTGTGTGTGTGTGTGTGTGTGTGTGTGTGTGTGTTGCGGTCCTTTCCCAGCCTCCCAGAACACAAAGCTGTCGTTTGTGGCCCCTCATCACTACAAAAGCCCCACCGGCCACCAGAGCTGAAAGTGAATGTGTGTGTGAGTAAGTGTGTCTTCCACTGTTGTGTCTATGAGCAAAAGAATCAGCTTCTTTTTTTTTTAACATGCGTTTGTGTGTGCGGTCAAGCTGTGGCCACATACACTCCGTCTGCATTTCACTGGGATGCACCTAAAGATTACAAGACACATCATGTGGCCCAGAAGCAGTCAAACACAAACTCAAACCATCAAACCGATGCACACAGACAGACGCCCCTAAAGCTGAAGATATAGGGCCGCTGCAACAAGACCAGAACGCTTTCTGAGATCTTGAAACAACTATAAACAGAGGCCAACAAACCATATCAAATATGGCTGTAAAACACAAACCAAATAGTACATACGAAAGAGAAACAAACACTCAAACCGAACTCCTCCTCTGGCTGCTGTCAGGACTGATGAGTCACAGAGGAGACAGCTGTTATTTATCAGGGAAACACCCATTCTGATTATAATTAAAACAGTTTGTCACTACAAATCAGTGGGTGTCAGTCCGTGGAAAGCCCCCTTTTGATTAATATCAATGCACGTGGTCAACGCAAATCTGTGTCTGTGTGTCTAACCATCATCTTTCTAACAGCGACTGAACCAAACTATACAAACCAAACTATAAATTTAAAAGGTTACAACTCATTTAAATTTAAACACTTCAATAAACTTGACACAATGGACAAGATTAACAAGAATTAACTTGTAATAAACTGAACCCCTGTTATGTTGGAGGGCTGGGATGAACATCATAATACCATTATCCATGTCAAATGTGTCCAGCCTTTTATGATTTACACCAAAGACTCTCCCTGAAAGTCCGAGAGCTGCACGCCTTTTATTGTTTCCACCCTCTATAAAGCACATCGCTTTGGCTGGATGCCTGACAGTCTTTTTATGTTTCTGTATCACGGCCTGTACCCTCCAACAGCTCCCCTTCTCTGCCGTAAAAAATGGATAATTCAAAACCTCCTTTGTCCTACAGACTTGGGATGTATCTGTGGGAGAGAAGAAGAGACTGTGACTGTATACACACATTATGTGTGCACAGATCCTCAACTGCACTCCTCATTAAAGCTGGGCCTACACTGTACGATTTTAGAAATGATGTTGTGTAATTCCTATTCCTACTGTACCAGTAATTAAAGTATTATTTGTGATGTAAAGCCAAAGCTCACGACGGGACGTGCAAAATAGAAAAACAACATGGCCGTCGGCTGCTGCGGTCCGTTCTGACTGTTAACAGTTGTCAATAAAGATTTGTTTGAAAACTCTGTGGCAGGTAAAGTTTGTCTGCTAGCAGAGGTCTGTACGGGTCACAATGCTAACAAAGCAGAAACGTGCTGCCTTCATCATCTGGGCCATCCTGTCTGCTGAAACGGCTAAAAAAAAGAGGCGCCGGCATATATGGACTCGCAGGTTTCTAGGAGGACGGGGACAGTATGGCTTGTCCATAAACGTAAGTTAGCTACGTTTTATTACATCTATTTTACATTGTTATCTTGATAGCTACACTCTGATTACTGAAAAAAAAAAAAAAAAAAGGAGAGAAAAATGGCACTGACGTTGGGGAATCGGCTCGTAGCTCTGCTTCCACAACCAGCACTGCTCCCAGTAGACCATAACCAGCACTGCTCCCAGTAGACCATAACCAGCACTGCTCCCAGTAGACCACAACCAGCACTGCTCCCAGTAGACCACTTACACATCAAAAACTGACAATAACCTGATATTTTCAGGTGGAATTTCATTTCATTCTCACTGTGCAATATCATTATCCACTTGTGCAATTTTGTTAATAGTCTGTTTATTGTCAATACTGTATATACTGCTCCTATTTTTATACTTCCTTCTATTTAAATGGTTCATATTTTGTTACACTTTGTTTAGCTCTTTTTTACTGTGTTAGCTGATGCATCTTGTTTTTTTGCACTATCCCCTTTGCTGCTGTACACTGCAAATTACCCCACTGCGGGACTAATAAAGGAATATCTTATCTTATCTTATCTTAACTGTACGAGAGCCTGTGGACGGCCGACCAAAACTTCTGACATGTAGGAAATTCATCCAACTGTCCGACGGCCGGTTGGAAGGTGATAGTCAGTTCTTGGTCCCCGCTGTACACTGCACAGCAAACAACGCCCGACGAAGCTGAAATTCGGTCCGGCTCTAAAATGAGTCGTGCGGCTCAAAATCCAGGGCCAAAAACGAGCTAAAATGGTACAGTTTATGCCCAGTTTAAGGTATGGAGCTCTGGATGAGTTTCTCTTTAAATGCAACAGGAAGCAGCATTTTTGCACTTTAAATTATAGTTTAAAACCACACGGTAAAAAATTGCATCAAATTGCACTGTATTGTGAATTTAAAAATGTATGAGAGATCTAAATGGCAAGGTACATGCAGGTAGAAATCCAGAAAACCTTAAGGAAGGCTAAATTAAATATCACGTATATCCAGGTTCCTCTCTGTCTTGAACAAAATAGGGTTCAAATAAACCGGTCCATCGGTTTTGTCTGTGTGTCTGCATATAATTGTGATGTACTAAAACTACAAATCAAATGTATTGCTATGCTATGTATTGGCATGTTCTCTGTATCAGCTTGTATTGGCTTTAAAATCATATAAGGCCAATATTACTGCCTGTATTTGGCCAGTTGTGGAATTTGTCTTTCTGTGTTTTCTTTCTTTGTATGTTACATGACTGTCAAAAGGTAAGTCTGTAAAACTTCAGCTGTTTTGCATTTATAGTAAGACTAAAATTCAGAAAAAGAAAAATTCAGATTTATATCAGTATCAGTCGATGTGTGGAAAGACACAGTATCATCTTCACACAAACCACATTGGTGCACCCCTCCCTAACTGGAATTAATGTGATTTCAACTGGCCAAGGAATTTCCATCATCACTGATCCCTGATGAATTTATCAAACTCCGCTGCATATGTGTGTTTACTTTATGCAGGCAGGCATGTGGGAGGCTGTGCGTTTGTGGTTTGGACCGCCGGCAGATAAGAGCAGCTGTGATGCCATCCAAATGACTGCTGGAGAGGAGACAGCAGGCAGTCAGCATCAGCGCCAAGTCAAACCAGCCTCTCAGGTTACACAGAGCTGCTTAACTTCACCAAGTGTTCAACGTGAGAACGTTATCTGTGGGGAGGTTTGAAAAGCTGCTCCCATCACTCGCCATCATTGCTTCCAAACTGCCAGGGCCAATGACAAAAAGCAATTTACTATGAGAGCAGGCAGATCCCAACAAGCCACTGAACTCATATATCTTCTGTATAAATTACATCACAACCAGGTGCATGACATCAACGGGCCGAGGCAGCCAGGACCGGGCCGCACGCTGAAGCATTTAACAAAGTCACAAGATGCGGAGACTTTAAATGAGGGGGAAGGGAGATGCTGACGTCTCTTTACTGCCCCTTTTTAGTGGAGGACAGCTCGTCTTACTGAAGGAACAAGAAGAGACGGAGAGGACAATATACTGGAAGTAAAAGGCTAGAAAAACGAGAGTAGAGACAGAGGAAAGAGAAAAGACAAAAGAGACAAACCTACAGAGAAAGAAAAATGACCAGTGGAAAGTTTTGACCTTCGCTTCCCTACTCCAGTAAATGGTTTAGCAGTCATGCGGTTTTATATCTCTATTCTCTTCCTGTAATTTTTGCTTGGTCCTCAGGTTGTCTTTTTAGCCTTCTTTGTAGTGCAGACACCCTCCAAACCCTCAATAATGCCTAGTCCTCTCTTTTTTTTCCCCCTACCCCTCATTGTATCTTTGTTACCTGGTTACATGGTCACCTTGACTACATCATGTGATGCCAAGTGTTTCACTCTTTCGCTGTCAACCTCCATCATGGACATTAGTCACGCAAGACTGGCTGACAGGAATGGTTAGCTAGAGAGAAGAAGTATCTGCAGCACCTCAACACTATATATTATGGCTAAGTTGATATAACTAACTTTAGACTGGAATGGTGGGGTGTTTGGGTTTGGTTTCCTAAAGTAGCTACCATGAAGGTTTTACCTGTTTTGGGTGAAACTTATAATTCCCTACGACTAAATAAAGAAACGGTCAAACTTAGCACAATGTTTTGGTTTTATGGGTCACAACTTTACTGTTTCACCTCTATCATTGGAGTCATTCTCAGTGAAGAACCTCTGATAAACCCACAGTAGGCTACCTGCCAAACACCCATCAGCAGCCACACAAAGTTAGCAACTAGCTGTGTGAACATAGTGGAGCATTTAGCAGCTAAAGAGACAGATATTTCCATCGGAGTTGGTAGGGACCAAAAAACACTGGACTTACATTCGCCAGCTGGACACAAACTTGACTCCAAGTGAATGATAATGCTGCTCTGTGTCCGCTCACTGTTCGAATAAGCAATTGATTGCTAAGACGTTCCCCACATCGTCTTTATAAGGTGATTATGTCAATGTTGGGTTTACAGCTTGTTGTTCTGCCCACAAGTAGCCAAAAAAAATCAGTTATTGCAGCTCTAAAGGATGAGAACAGGCAGAACGATTGACTTGTCTCTCATCCCAACACCACTGAGTTTCACTATTACGAGACAATATCAACATGTCAAAAGGCCAACATGCTTAATTCAGTTCAATAACAGTGTGTTACTTCTGAACTCTTATATCAGTGCAGGATAAACCAAATCACAGAAGTCACTATGAAACTCATTAAGGGATTACATCAACAGCTGTTAATCCACTTTCTATTGTGGTGTAATTTCTAAATGGAGCATTAGGCGCTCAGCCAGATGGATTAGCTGCTGTTTGCACTGTAAATGGCAAACATGTCCGAATCACAGAGCTGTCAGCTCCAACGGGAATCCTGTGGCAGATTCCTTGTTGATAATTACACAGAATCACAACATTAGACTTAGTTATACAGTACTGAGTCAGCAATACTGTAATATAAAAAAAACGACGGGAGAATATGTTTAGGTTTGGATTAAAATAGGTAGCACATGTTAAGTACATGACTGTCAGGCTGGTCTCATACACTGTTCGTAGCTAAACCTACTAAAAGTAATGCACTGTAATTCGTGTATATTCCACAAAATCAATTTGTGTGTAATCCACGTAATTATGAACGACTTTCACCCAGGAGACCGGCGTTCATGTCCCGTGCGAAACCAGAAATCAACGTTGATTTATTTGTCACGCAACTTACGTACTTAAATAACACCACTTCCGGAGTTATTTTAATCACGATCTTTTCCTAAACCTAACAAAGTAGTTTTGTCGCCTAAACCTAAGGAAGTTGTTTCCTGTGAAGACAGAAGTTTATTTTGAAAAGACTGTATGCATGTAACAAGCGGAAATTGACACGTTGCAGGACAGTCGTAGGAAAATTGACAAAAAATGAGGAACAACTTTTTCGTATGTTATCATACAAACCGTTATACGAGACTGTATATGGGTGCAAGTGCTTAATGGAGCCGTTGTTTAGAATCTTCTTACTACTTAAAAAATCCTCTATAATTCCTGCAGAGAACAGTGTGTCTTGTGTACTCGACATCTGAGAGAAAGAGGCAGCTTATAACATGATAATTTCACCTTTATTACCTCCGCCAGGACCAAAGGCCTAGGAAGGAGGTTATGTTTTCACCGGCGTTGGTTTGTTGGTTTGTTTGTTTGTTTGGATTAGGATTACTCCAAAAGTTCGTTATGGATTTGATTGAAAGTTTTTGGAGGGGTGGAGTGTAGCACAATGAACAATCCATTAGATTTTGGTGGCTATTCGGATCATGGTCAGGATTCAGGAATTTTTTTAAGGATTCCAATCAGCCTGAGCATTAAGACCTCAGGGTACAATACATGCCCTATGTAACTGATGACGCACTGATGACGCATGACCCAGCCCTCTTCTGAGAGCAGAGAGATATGTGTGTGGATGTGTGGCGAGACATCGATGTGCGGGAGCTGCTGGCCGTCCGCAGTGAGAAAGAAAAAAGCGTTAGATGACGGTATGACAGACAACGTAGTGTAACGTTATACAGACATAACAAGGCTGCTGAATGAGAGAGGCATCCGCTGATACGTTACACGGAAACGCTTAATAATAAGCCGACCACCTCACGGTACCGCCAGCTGTGAGCTGGGATCTGTTTTTAAAGTCACGCACCTTGGCGGAGGTATGCGCTCTCCGAGTGCCATTCTAGTTAAGCTTGTATTTAACTGAACATTTACCATAAGTTTGAAAAAGACATTTTATTTTCAGCCTCTACAAGACTCTTGGTGCAAACTACCTCTGTGTTCTGATGAAATGCACACATGCATGTGTATCAGAAAGACATGCAAATTAGCCCATTCCCAATCTCGCTGTGTGCAATGCCATTCAACTTCCTGATCTAAATATAAATCACAGTATTATCAGCTAGCAGGTGCCGCAGCAGTAATCAGAGATAGTAATACAGAGTCTTGAAAACAACCAAAGCTCTCAGCAGCAGCTAAACCTGTTGAGGGTTCAAATGGTCCCACACAGGGATAAAGTACCAAGATATGAGGACAACTGTCGCCTAGCCCAGTCTGTGACGGTACTCCGAGAGGACACATTATGAGACACGTCAGCAAGCAGTGCTGCATTGGTCCCCCCCACCCCCCTGACCTCGCAAGCCCTGGACCTGAGAGATCTGCCAAACTGGGACTGACAGGACGAGAGAGACGCTCTAAAAGTATCTGACAGAGAAAAGGGAGAGTGGGAGGGTGAGATAAGACTGACAGCCAGACTGAGAGGCAAAACAGGTAAAGAGACAGACAGAAAGACGGGGTTGGGGGGGTTAGGGCTACGTAGGGCTTACGTAGTTGTGAAAAGGTCTATATACATCCTTTGACAGTTGGAAGTAAACATACTAACACTACAGAGACAAACAGAGAATAAACAAAAAACAGGACAGACAAGTCCCTTTCTTTAGGTGGCTAAAATACGTTTTGCTGCTGCCCCCGTCCACAGCAGTACATAGCTTTGCTCCCCTGTTGGTACTCCTGTCCAAACTGGGGACGTGCCGACTGCCGTCTACTTGGTAATACACTGACTAGGGATAAGTACCTCATACAACCCAAGCGCCCAGGAAGAGAGTCGGGCTTTGAAGCAAATTTTCTTAGTGACCAAAGAGTGGAATTACAACTTCTGGGTCCGTCACGTGATGCCATTGGGCCCAAAACGACTTTTTCCCACAGACTTACATTGGGAAAGAAATGTCTAACCCAGCGGATCATTTTTTTTTAAGGTAAATCAACTTCCCAGTACAAATACTTGAATAGCCCTTATTTAAATCATCAGGTCCTAAAAGTTGTAAAATGCACAAAATAGCTAAATCCAGAGTTTTTTCCTTCCTCTGTTTATGTGAATGAGACTCAGACCGCGACTGGAGCGAGGGCTGGGAGGTGGAGTTAAAGGAAACGCTACTGCGCCTGCTCTATGGGCCCAATGGATGCAAAAGATCGCCGGATGATCCGGGTACTTTATCACTCGGTAGTCGAGCCATTTTGGCTTCATGCGCCACTGAGCAACTCTCATAGGAATGAATGTGAGCCTGCCTCCAACGCTGTATCACTTCGCTTTATACATCCATGATATAACCCCCAATTCAAAACATCCAAACTATCCCTTTAAATGCAAAACAGACTTAAACAAGCAGGTACTGCTGCAACACATGAGATTATCTCAGTGAAGTGTGAGAAGTGAATTTGTCTAAATACGGAAAGTAGAAATGAAGCATGGCAGCTGTGGCCTGTGCGGCCATGTGCACATTCAGTTCTCAAATCCTGGAAGGTTGAAATAAACAGGTGTTCTACTATAGAGCTGGTTTGGTTGACTAAAAGCAAGGTTGAAAAGGTTAGGCTTTTAAGATGCGGGAATGAAAGACTGACAAATAAAAGTGTTAGGCAGAAGAAATGTGAAAATTAGAAGCTTTACTCCAGCCACCAAGAGTGTAATGAAGAGTACTTAAACAGACCAACCTTTGCAGTACTGCAACGTTATTTGCTACAGCTGCCACCAGGAAGTGTTGCAGTGTAGTGGCACTTAACATGCCTTGTCTTCAACAGGCAACTCATCCGTAGCAGTATTATAAGCTAGAACAAGCACATGCTGCCTAAAAAGCTGCCAAAATGTCAAAATTAAAATGCCAGTTCCATCAAATTCACCAAAACAAAGTCACATTCATACTGCACTTGGTAAATAAAGCGGTTCTTAATCACATTTTCGCTCTTTCCATGAGCTACTGACAAAATAAGAGAGAGCCAAAATGTTTTGACAATCTCAGGAAAAATACTTGAACCATGAACCATTATTTGACAAGACTCAACGGGCAAGCCAAGATATGAAAGGGATTAATGATTGTTAAAGTCGTCATGCGACAAACAAGATCCTGGTTGGTTTTCCTGACCACAAGTGGGCACAGGAGCGAGGGAGAAGTACATTTATATATATATAAAGAGAGAGAGAGAGAGAGAGAGAGAGAAAGACCTGTCACTGTTTCCTTTACAGGATAACTTCCAACACAGTAAAATGTCTGGCCAGAAGCAGTTTGTAAGCTTACCACTGACCAAAGCCGTGTCATTTATCCAAGGCTCTCCAAAAAGAGCTCACTATAATTCTCCATTTACCTTCTGTGTCCTTGGGAAAAACCAAAGAGGAGGAGGGTGGAGGCGTTTGGACGTCAGACCAGAACTTCAGTCAACACTACATTTAAGCCTTTTTTTCATTTTATTTCCCATCAACTGTGAGTGTTACGGCGCAAGATAATACTGAAAACAGTGCTGTGCTGTTAATGCAATCGACAGGTGTTTTAAAAGCTCGAGCAGGAGCTGAAACGGTGCGTGTAGAAATTCTTACCTCTCCGGGGACTTCTCGAGTTAACGACGTCTCGCCAACTAGGACAAAAACAGACACAAACACATTATTAACTTTCTGCATCCAAGTCTTCTGGGGGCCGTTACAGATATCCACTAAAACTCTACGCCACATTGTGTGTCTGAGGTGAAGAAGTCTGTCACAATTAGAGGCACATACATTTGCTTTAAATATTATTTACTCATTGTGTGTTTTTTTGAAGTCTGTAATGTCGGGAGACAAAAACACACATTAGCCACGAATGAGTGAAATAAAAACCTGAAATTAAAAGACAGACAGCTCCCACAATAAAGCCTGAAACCTTTTCATTATGTTTGAACTCTATATGCTCTGCAGCTTAGCTGCTTCAGCATATTTGACATTCTCAAAAAAATCGAAATAAAAAGAAGACATTTAATGTTAGTTATGGTCTGCTAACATTGACAGACACGGTTACATCCCCATCATAAAACAGCCACCCTGTTTTGAGATACCTTGTAACTAACCGAGTTCTTTACAAAGGAAACGTTAACTTCTCACTTCTGAATCATTTCCGGGAGGAAAGACTCCTCAGAGATGAATGAACATGTGGTCCAAGTCTCCCTACGGTCTCTATACACTACAGGAAGCTCTAACACCTCTGGATGTGGCTCAATCACCGCCCATGTACATGTGCTTGTCATGGTGAATTTTTACGAGTGTACAGGCCTCGATGTTTTCATTTCTTAGGAAAGCTTTTTGAGTTTTTGTATTATTTTGTGTTTCTGCTGCTAAGAAAGCCATTTACAAACTGCCCCAATAACAGAATCCAATGCAACGTTCTGAACATTCTATCAAATACTTATTATTATTATTCATGTAATATATAATTTCAAAGCTCTTTTATGCTCTTTATGCTGGAACTATCCATGGGTACATCAGATTATGACGTTAGTTATAAAGGCATTTGCAGTGGCATTCAGAATATGCCCCATTGCAGCATTAGAGGTCAAAGGTCAAATTCTCTTGACCTCAGTGTCATGACAATGTAACCGATGGATAGATTATAGTTTAAGCTTTACAATGACGTATGACTCCATGATATTGTGTGTTGGTTACCCTCTTTTATACTGGATCTATGTGTAAAATGAAAAAAAAAAAAATGGAAACATTTTAATGATGGAGGGATGAAAAAAGGAATGATAGCACATAGAAAGCTACCATTGCTGCAATGGTCTGTGCTTCCGTACTGTACTGTTGGCTACGCCAAGCGGCAGGCGGCGTCAGGGACTCGGCCTGTGTGCCCTTGATAGCCATCTATGTCATCTGCACAAACACCAACTGTGTCAACACCAGGGAGCGCGGCTCGCCATAGGAGAACACGAAAGCTATTGATAGCATGTGAGATGTGTTATTGCTGAGGGCGCTGCGACTGCATTCCATTATGATGATAATTGGCTACTGGGAATATGGGGTTGTTCCAAAATAACACATCAAAAAATATTCCAAAAGGGACGTAGGACTCACATTAGGTTGTATTTAAGAGAACAGTCAAATCATTTTTTTTAAGATTATTTTGTCTTGGCATTCTCCCCTTCACTTGCAGAGCACGAGGGATGCACCGATCCGACTTTTTCAGTCCCGATACCGATACCTGGGCTTTGGGTATCAGCCGATACCGAGTACCGATCTGATACCAGTGATTAATTGATAAGCTGTATGCCTCACTGTGTGGAAGTGACTGGGATAATTCTTTTATGTGTAAGGCAACATCAGGCTGGACTTAAAAATCGCTTTCCTAACTTTGTAAAACAAAATGTAACAAATACATAGATATAAATTTAGTGAATTGTTATTTATTATAGCTGTCGCCTCACAGCAAGAGGGTTGCAGGTTCAAACCCGTCCTGTGTGGAGTTTGCATGTTCTCCCCGTGTTAGCGTTGGTTTCCTCCGGGTTCTCCGGCTTCCTCCCACAGTCCAAAGACATGCAGGTGAATTGTTGACTCTAAATTGTCCGTAGGTGTGAATGTGAGCGTGAATGGTGGTCTGTCAGCTATGTGTCAGCTTTCGCCCAATGTCAGCTGGAATCGGCTTCCAATTAAAATTCCTGTATTTAATGTATATAGTATATAAACATAGAATTGAATTGAATAGATCGGCCCATTTGGGTCACCGATACCCAATCCAGCTATTTGAGTCAGTATCAGCCCGATATCGGTGCATCCCTACAGAGGACCTGCCTAAACCTAACCAAGTTGTTTCCTGTGAAGACGGAAGCTTATTTTGAAAAGACTGTATGCATGTAACGAGCGGAAATTAATGTGTGGCTGGATATTCATAGAAAACGCACAACTTCTCGTAAGATATCATACACTCCTAGAACAGTCACAATTATGTAACTTCAGGCACAATGACTGGAAGTGTTGGTTGCTTCTGGGAGTTGTGTGAGATATTGGAGAGCACCTGAAATGTGTAAAGCCCCAGATGGCTCCAGCAGTTGTGGAAACACTCTTTCTGTCCAGGTTGGCTGAATGAAGAGGAATTGAAACCACCTGCTGAATCTGGTGTGTGATGTTTTTCATGTTAGTGGAGGCGGAGAAATAAATTTTCCTTCAGGTGTGGATTGACAATGAGAAGTGTGAGAAGAATGAAGCTAGCTGACAGCAAGTCTGCATTCTTTCATCGCTCAGATCTATCTAACCATATAAAAAAAAGCATTAAGAAGCCAGCACATCACTGAGCTTATTGGTGCCTGAATTTCAGTGTCACCTACTACAGATACTACCCAGATCTCAGCTGGGTTATCTATGCAGCCTATTTAGACCTAGTTTCTTGAAAGCATATATATCAAGACTGTGCCTGGATCACGTTGAGATGGACTGCAGTTCCCACCTGGCATCAGCATCAGAATCTCAATTTCAGGATTTCCAAACGGCAGTCCACAAACCAATGGATGACGTCACCGTGACTACGTCCACTTCTTATATACAGTCCATTGTCTAAATCTACATTGGGTCATGGGATTATAAAAAATATAGTGGGGAAACAAACCATCTTTCCACTCCTACCACTGTTAGGTTTTGCGTACACTGTGAGAACAAGGTAAAGTAGAATTGCAGCAGAACATTTTGTTCCTGAGACCATATAAAGGTTGTTTCATGGTACTTTCTTGCAAGTCCGTTTCTGTTTTTTTGACCAACTTCCTCAGTTTTTGTTCCTTTTTCGTCCCACTCTTGGTCAGAAGAAGACAGTAGAAACAGATCCAACAATACTAGTGCTACAACAAGGACATGATCCCTCACCAGCTTCCCACTACCAATAGTTTTTGATCAGGCCAAGCCAGAAGGCACTGCTGCCAGGGGTTAATCTTGGGTCTCGGCAGCAGTGGGCCAGAGCTTTTTCCCCTACTCCATCTGAACGCCCCATCAGTGGTGCTACCTGAACTAACTTAATAACATCGTCTTTGGTTTCAGCTAAATTGCTAAAAATTTGTACCAGAATTTACTTGGTACCTTTATGGTGAATTGAAAGGTAAACAAAGGGTACAAATACTGTACAAGAAATACATATGTCAAAAAGGTACTTTAAAAATGTACCCTACTGTATCTCTATTTATATGCAAACTGATTGAAGAGCCAGATTGGTGTGTGGCGTATCGATAGTCAGCTGTTTGAAGTCTCCCATCATCCGCATATCCTGGGGTTGAAGTAGCATGGTTACTCTCACCCCTAAAGATCTTTGTTTCACACTAATCATTGAACCATCGAGAACACACGACCAGGCTCAAGCCACACTGTCAGCAGCAATAATAACCCGTACCGGAGCAATTGGAACGACCAGAATGAATTCCACTTCACGTCATTAACTAAGCCGGGCACTGCACTTGACATACTAATTATTTTTTCTTTCAGCGGGATGTGGAGAGACAAGGAAAACCAGCACAGTTACATAACAACCCTTTCTGCTGACCGCTGCGGTGGCCACAGTGATTTTGGTGGATGTGACTGTCCAGCCACACAGCATTGCCCCCTTCGGCCTCATTATATAAAATCCAGACAAAGTATTGCTTTAGCTATATTAGGGGAGGTGAGGTCACTTCTTATAGACAGAAAGCACCTCCAGGCCTGCAATAAGTGGCTTGAGGTGTGACCTAAGCTCTAAAAGACACCACTTTATTTAAAAAAAAAAAAAGCCCAGGGATGAGAGGAGAGTCAACTTTGCTTTCTGTCTTGTTAGTTTTGCCACAGTTACACAACAATCCCAACATCTCATTAATCTGATTCAGTCAGACGGGTTTAGGGAGACGCCGTGAGAGCCGCAGTGGTCGGTCAGCTTTGTCACTCTCTGATGGTTAATTCAGGGCTTTGAGGGGGATGACAGGGGACACTTTCACTGCCATTGAGTTGATTTATGTAACTTGTGACTTTGAAATTTAACAAGGATAAGTGAGTGAGGAGACCGACATTGAGGCTGAGCTGAGATCAGAGTAGAGGTTAAATTCTGAACAGCATGGGGAAACCATTTTAGTTGAGCCTAAAGCAAAAGCAGGCGTGTGTTAGAATTTCTTTATCGTCCCATCAGTGGCAGAACAGATGGCAGATAAGACAACCTGTCAGGACTGTGTTCGTTCAGAGGGAACATCAGCAGATGATATTTTGTAAAATGTTGTTCGGGTGTGAAAATCAACCCATTTATCAGTAATCACACATGGACGTCATGACGGCATCCTGCTACGATGGGTTGATAACTGCACACAGGTGATGGAAAGCAACATTTACCCTTCGGCTTCAATTTGATGCAATGCTGCCGCAATGCCGCCGCCGCGTCAGATAGTAGGACGTGAGTCAAATCATTCTCCAGGTAATCAGTTCTAATTGGGAGCAGATACTACATTTAACTTGCTTAGCATTCACTCAAAATGATCTCTTCCAGAGTTCAGCCTTGGTTCATGATTTTGCCCTTTTTATTATATTCAAAAGTGGTTATGAATTGGATGTAACCTTGCTCCCTGGCCGAAGAGCAGATGGCAACAGAGAGCAGAATTTCCACCTGGTAGCAGCAGTTTTTCAGATGGTGTGATTCTGTCTGTGCTTCTGTCCTCTCTAAAAGCCCCCTAATCTGACTACTGTTGACTCTGCTTTATAGGGACGTGTGTGTCTGTGTGCCTCTGTGTGGGTTTCCACCTTTATGCTACTACTGTCCATAAACGTCTAACACTAAAATAGTCACACTTGTTACACTTCCAACAAATAATTGCCAAAAATAACTAAAAAGGCAAAAAGCTTAATAATGAACAATCAAATCAGGATATATTAAAAATGTAATGTAACATGCTACAATGAAGTTGTTCTGATACCAATACCAGTATCGGAAATGCGTCCAATACTGCCCAAAATTCGGGATCGGGTATCGGCGAGTACACCAGTCTATGCACCGATCTGATAACCACTGGCTGCCACTGGAAACTACTGTTTTAGAGCAGCGAAGAAGAACTGATTGCAGGTAGTTTGTCACGTGACGATAGCAAACAACAAAAGTGCGGTGCGAGTGGAGAGTCAGAGCGAGGAAAATGTCAATATTTCCCAGTGGCCATACAACAAAGACAGTAACCATATCACATTCATACATGGTCAGTAGTAAACAGCTGTTTAAGAAGAAGAAGAAGAAGAAGAAGAAGAAGAAGAAGAAGAAGAAGAGCTATATACTGTATTTTTTTTTTATCAGGCTGGTATCGGATCAGTACTCCGTATCGGCTGATACCGCAAGTTCAGGTATCGGAATTTGTATCGGGAAGGAAAAAATGGTATCGGAAGATCTCTAGAATAGCATACAGTAAAACACAGACTATAGCCAAAATGACATCTCATCCCAGTGGAAAGAAGTTGAGTTAAGATGTTAACGAACCGATATATAATTATATAGTAGCCTAGGCTGTATGTTCGGAGTTGCTTTTCCAGTCTGTTATCCACCCATTCCTACTGCACCTGTGTGGCTGCAGAATCTGGGTTATTGTGTGTATTGCCTGCCAAATGTGCAAATTGACTGCACGGCTGATGGAAGCCCCAGGTGTGAGGTGAATATGTGGGATCTTATCTCAGAGTAATTTCACTGGAGAGAACAGCAGGACGAGAATAGGCAGGTCGCTAATGTTAAAGTAGGATAAACACAGCTGCTACAGGTCTGGAACACTGCACACAGTGTACATGTGCAAACATGCAGATGCCTTAACAGTGCATTGTGATTAAAAAATTTGAGCTCTGGCACACATATAGATGGTGGACGTGTACAATTTAATCCATTTCAATTCAACTGCTCTGCAATAAACACAGTTGTA
>CAKAKR010061978.1:0-10947 GCA_916700685.1 Adelosebastes latens | reverse complement strand
TGTGTGTGTGTGTGTGTGTGTGTGTGTGTGTGTGTGTGTGTGTTAGTCAGCCTGCTCTGATAGTAGATAGAGTTACTCTATAGAGATTTTAATTTGAAAAAAAAACTTGTCCTGAGTTCCCTGCTAAGATACAGTTACCTTCTGTGTGTGTGTGTGTTAGTCAGCCTGCTCTGAATGGCTAATGTCTAGCAGCAATCAAACGTTGCCGTGATGATGGCCACTGCACCCTCAGTGAGACAGTTTATAATAGGAGTTAACCAGAGACACACATGTCATAAAAGTGTCTCTCAGACAAAAAACGTGAGTCCAATCGGCAAAATAATTCAATTCAATTTATTTTTGTATAGCGTCAAATCACAACAGAAGTTATCTCAAGACGCTTTATATATAGAGCAGGTCTTAGGCCGTACACCATAGTTTAGAGACCCAACAAGAACCACCAAGCGCGCTGTGGCCAGGAGGATTTGAAGATTTTCTCCATTGAGTTACATTGTAAAAAAAATGTGGAAAAAGCTTAATATTTTAAAAAGTATAAATAGTTGAAACAAGTCAAGATATAGCACTAATGTCCTTAAAGAGCTGAATATTTTGATAGTTGAACGGTTTCTGTAGCTGAAAGTATGCAGGACTAGTTAAAGGCCAAAAAACGTACGGAAGAAATGATTGATGAAGAAGTTGAATAAACCTTAGAAGAACAATACTGGGAATGCTGAATCAGCATTCCCACAAATATAAACAATACTGTGCAATCACCTAACTAGAATAAAAGAAAAAGAATCTGAAGCTGTAGAAACACTAGAAATAAATTCCAAATATTAAAAGTAAGGCTTAGGCTATGCATAAGTGCAGGAATTATTATATGTGTCTTTAGTATAGTGCGAGTATTTTATTTATTTTTTTCTGACGATGAACAAACTATTATGAATATGTGATGCACATAATAAAGTTAACATTAATGCAGAGACTGTTTCTGCTGTTTGAAATGTTGCATTTTCATAATCATGGAAGGTCCTTAATGGTGTGCAGATTATTTTTCTAATAGAAACAACAAAGGGTAAGTGTTTTATTTCCAATCATCCCAAACTGGCCTCATGGGATTCTGAGCTGTGTAAAAGCATTGACACAGTCAGGAGTGCCTTCTGGAATGAAAGAAACTGCAGCTATAATCGTCATTATGTATTTAGTGTATTTATACTTCTGTTTGTTAGAAGCTCTGTTTTAAAGAGGAACTGTTATGCTCTTTTCCTGGTTCATACTACTACTAGAACATGTTTACATGCTTTAATGTTTAAAAAATGCTTTATTTTTCTCAAACCGGCTGCCCTGCAGCACCACTTTTGAAAGTCTGTTCTGATTGGTCAGCTGGCCCTCTCTGTTGTGATTGGTCAACTGAACCAAACTCTTCAGATACCGCTCCAGCTCCGCTCTAACTAGCTTTGTTTGAGGGCCTGCCAAACTAGCCGCTAGGCAGGTATTATGAAAGTGTGTTACTTGGTGACATCACCACGTTACGGAAGAAAAGGCGGGACTTGAAGCAAGGTGTTTCAGGCAGTTCAGGAGCAGTGTTTCTGTGGGGGAGAGGAACTCCCTTTGGCGTGGACTTTGGGCTTTGTAACTTTGCAGACCTTTTACATACACAAGAAACTATATAACACACCTAAAGGAAAAGGAAAAGCAAAATAGGCCCTCTTTAAAATCAGAGTTGAAATTCTATTGCTCTTTATTATTTGTAACTTTATTGTAAACTCTTTTGTTTATGTAGGGATCCGGTAAGACTAAACTGAGTCATTATTCCCACCGGATCTGATTGGTCAGTAGCAGGGCTATTGGCAGGCTTTGATCTAATCCACGGCTAACCTGCTCTCTAGGGGTGTAACGATTCATCTACTGCATCGATGTATCGATTTATATTCCTACGATCCAACTACATCGATAGGTACTCAGCAAGTTGTCCTTCACGGGAGACGTATATCGATATAAAATCGATCTGAAATGCAAAAATCTATTGTATGGATACTAAGAATTTGCATCTTGTATTTAAGGACGACAAACGTTATATGAAAGTGTTTTTTAGCACTTTTATTAGTAAAGAAATGTAAACGTTACTCCGGTTCACTCTCCAGACATGCGCAGCTTGCCAGTTCTGCCCTCTGCAGCGCGACTCCTCGCCCTCTCACCCAGTAACGGCGTGGAGGGAGATGGGCACCGGTCTGCATGAGCTGCTGGTGCTGCGGTGCCGAGGAGCCGGTCGACGGAGTTTCATTTTGGGGGCATTGCATGATGCCATCATGCATCAGCTGTTTGATCACTATCAGCTGTTGATCACTATCAGCTGTTTGATCACTATCAGCGGTTGATCACTATTATTGATCTACCGTTTATATTGAACATGAGGACAGAAGCAGCAGGTTAAACCACTGTTTATTTAACTTGAACAGAAGTTGGTTTATTATATGTAGTGTTAAATATTGCACTGCCTTGTATCTTTAGAACTGAGGCAGCAGGTCCTGCAGTTGCACTTTTTATTATTTTCTAATAAAAGCTGTATGTATTTGCCATTAATCGTTGTTTACTTGTTTATAACCATAATTAATTTATCCCTGATTCCCTCACAAGAAAAACTTTGAGGAATCCTGACCTGCTCTGTCCAGTATCACATATTTATTTCACAGTCACACTGATTGAATCTTTGGCAAAAAAAGTGACTATCGATTTTAAATCATTGAATCGTATCGTATCGTATTGCTCTAGATGACTAAATATCGTCCTTGTATCGTATCGGAACCATGGAAGTTGTCTTGTATCGTATAGTAAAAATCTATGGTTACAGCCCTAGTGCTCTAGTGATCTACCGCGGTTAAAAGTGAGCCAGTTTGGTGATACTGGAAACCCAGAGTTAAGCCCAACGATAGCTGGCTAATCCACTAATCTCACTTGGAGTTACAGACCCGACCCAGCTCAAACCATAATCATTCCTCTTTTCTTCTCTCTCTCATTAACAGCATGTGATAGATTCATCTCAGCTATTAGTATGTATTATGTGATGTGTTATAAACACTGAAGTGATTCGACTCATTTTGACACTTACAGTGCCAACACATTACATTTAGGTATTCTGAAGAGTTTAACATAGTAATAATGATGGGCATTTATTTACTGTGTACGTGTGTTAATGTGTGCATGCTTTGTTCTCTGTCTTTCAGTGAGTGTGTGGAGTTTGTAAAGAGTTTCAAGATTCCTCTGTTGGTGCTGGGAGGAGGAGGGTACACAGTGAGGAACGTGGCTCGCTGCTGGTGAGTTTGGTTCTCTACACAAAATATGGTGTTATGGAGGTTACATGTTCTGAGTTCAGCCATGATGTGGGGTTTTTGTTTTGTTCCGTTGTAGGACCTTTGAGACATCTCTGTTATTGGATGAATCCATCAGTGATGAGCTGCCTTATAGCGGTGAGTTCACTACATATTCTAAATCTCAAGCCTTCACTTATTAGGATTATGTACCTACACTGCACCTCAGTGTGTTTTTGTTTTCTTGTTGCCCAAAACGGCTTCAGTATCAGAGTCCTGTTATGTTTTTGTGGGGTAAAGATTAATATTGAGCATTTTCATCCTTTAGCGCCATCTGTTGGAAGTGATTTGAATGTACATCTGAGTACATGCTTTTTGAAGGAGTGAGAATTCAATAGAAATAGAGATCATTTTTATTATACCCCGCAACAACGTAGTTGGGGGTATATAGTGCTCCGCGTGTCCGTCTGTCTGTCCGTCTTCAAATTTGGTATGATGGTTGACAGTGTGGTCTAGTTTTGCCTTTTGGGGGTTAGAAGTCCAGTATGCCCAAAATGTTTGACATTTTTCTAAAAGGGCAAAACCTTTGGCTCTACTTTAGTAGGGATCAAGCAGTGAACGGGGGTAGGTGAGCCATGCTCACTTTTGCCTTGTTTACATACAGTTTAAACAGAAAACCTCCCTGAATTCTGTCTGTCCTCCTCCTTCTCCTCCTCCTCTTGTTTCTGTCCTCTGCAGAGTATTTTGAGTACTTTGCTCCAGACTTCACACTGCATCCTGATGTCAGCACCAGGATAGAAAACCAGAACTCCAGACAGGTGAAACGTCCTCCCACCAAACTAATTAGTGTTACAGTGTTATAATAGTGTAGTGTGTCTGCAGGACCTGAGAAAGCAGGGCCGGCTCTAGCCCTTTTGGTGCCTAAGGCAAAATTCAGATTTGGAGCTCCGATATTGTTGGCTTAAAAGTGTTAAGTCAGTTTCACTACAACGAGAGTTACAGGGGTGAAAAGTGTATTTCTTTCTTTCTTTATTCATTTGTTACCTCAATGTAGAAAATGAGGAAGGGCACCCACTGGCATTTTTTATTTCTTTTTTTCTTTTTTTTCTTTTAGAGGGCGACCAGTGCCCCCCAGAAGGTGGCGCCCTAGCCGACCGCCTATAGCCTATGCCTTAAGCCAGCCCTGTGAGAAAGTGTTGAGATGCATTACCTATATTTAAAGTGCTTTAACAATGCTTAAAGGGACAGTGAACCCCAAAATCAAAAAATCATATTTCCTCTTACCTGTAGTGCTATTTATCAATCTAGATTGTTTTGGTGTGAGTTGCTGAGGGTTGGAGATATTAGGCGAACTATACCCGCAAACCGTTTCACCGTGCAGAAGGAAGGGTACATCTACTCATGGACGAGAAGGTTGCGCTCCTGACAGCACGAGATGTAAACATTAGTGACGTCCTCCCTGGCTGAGCTGTAACGTTAGCTAGCTCAGTGGTGAGCTAGCATTATCAGAGCAATGGATTATCTTAAGTAAAATGTATTTTTTGGCACTTTGAGCACCATAAGCTGAGTGTCATCTAGTTTCATTATATTGGAGAGAAGACAAATATCTCTATGGCCGATATCTCCAACTCTCGCTAACTCACATCAAAACTATCTAGATTGATAAATAGCACTACAATTAAGAGGAAATATGTGTATTTTAGATTTTGAGGTGAACTGCACCACCGCCCGTAAATGGTATTCCCTTCTTCCAAATGTTGTTTGTTGAGGACATAATCCACTGAGCAGTCTGTCTAACTGTGTACATGTTGTCGCAGTACTTGGAGCAGATCCGTCAGACGGTGTTCGAGAACTTGAAGATGTTGAACCACGCACCCAGCGTTCAGATCCACGACGTTCCCTCCGACATGCTGAGCTACGAACGCACTGACGAGCCCGACCCTGACGAGAGGGGGGGCGAGGAAAACTACACCAGGTCAGTACACCTGCATGGGGCTAAAATGAGTACAACACGTTTTACCCCTTACCATTCCGCCCTCTTCTTTTACAGGGGTAGGGGTGAAGGATAGGGGATGTTCAGGGGTAGTTAAATAGTCAACAGTACATGTAACAGAGAAGTGGAAATTAACAAATTCATTAATTTAAATAAATTGTGAAAGTGTATAAAGGTTTAAAACATGATGATAGAAGTATATGATGGCCATTCCCATGCTCTTCTTATGTCTCATAAGTTGTTGGAGCAATATTTGGGTTGATACCATTTGTTACACAGATTTGGTGCTAAATTTAACCATTTTTTACCACTTCGAGAATTGATAAAAATGATCAATAATCCTTCCAAAATACCACATTATGACACCAAGACCTTGAGGAACACCATAGAAAAAAACATGCTGTGATTTGGTTTCAAAAACTTTTGACATTTGGAGATTTCTGCAAGAATTAGTCTTTTCAGTAATTGGATGGTGAGCTTTTCTGTTCTGGAAACTGCTCAGAAACCCCCTTAGTCTCTAGTTTGATCCATCCATCCTCTGAATGCTCTAGGTCTCTAGTTTGATCCATCCATCCTCTGAATGCTCTAGGTCTCTAGTTTGATCCATCCATCCTCTGAATGCTCTAGGTCTGTAGTCTGATCCATCCATCCTCTGAATGCTCTAGGTCTCTAGTTTGTGGCTGTAAAGTTTCATGAGGCTGTGATTATCCTAGAGGTCACCACAGGTCATTTTATACAGTGACGTCAAGATTAAAAAAAATGGTCTCACTACAATAAAATTGTTACTATGGGGATTAACATCATCACACATGAATATAGTTGGGCTGATTGGATCAGCTGGTCTCAGCTTTAAAGAGATACGTAAGTTATGTATTTCCAAGACTGTCTAGGGACCCCAGTATGCAGAAATATTCAAATACATCATTTTTGAATAGGCGAAAATAACACATTTGCTGCATGTTTTTTGTCCAAAACTACATGTGATCATCATTTTTCAGTTACATAGCTTGAGGTCAGAGGTCAAGGGACCCCTTTGAAATTGGCCCGTTTTTCCTCGCCAAAATTTAGCGCAAGTTAGTAGCGTTATTTTGCGTTCTTTCCAACAAGTTAGCATGACATGATTCCTTAGGTTTTTTAGTTTCATATGATACCATATACATCACCCGTAATTTCACTCTACTTTGAAAACAGAGCTCGCTACAACCTCTGAAAGACAGAATAGCGGCCAGGCCTGCCAGTGGGCCGTCAGAGTGTTAAGGGGTTAATTAAAATATTTTGACTGCATTACCGCTCTCTTAAATATTTTAAATCTTCAAAACTTCTTGTACCTAACTGGCTGTTATAATAATGTCACTTCCTCAGGCCGGAGGCCGCCAATGAGTTCTACGATGGTGACCACGACAACGACAAAGAGAGTGATGTAGAAATTTGACCAATGAGGATGAAAGGAGTGGAGCTTTTTCTTTGCAGCATTCGGTTTCATCATCTCCAAACATCACATCATCACTGCAGATTTAACAGAAAATCAAACATTTCTGGAAGGACTGAAAAGACTCCCAAGCTCTGCTCTTTTACTCAGTAGGTTCTTTTTCTAAAAGTCCTCATTCAGCCGCCTTTCACACTGACATCATGGTTGTGCCACCACTGTAACTCATCAGAACAGACGCGATGTCAGCACCGGAGCCTTGTACATAATGTCAGTGAGTACACCTCCACACACAGCAGTATTCCCATTTTTATTTGGGGTTGTCAAATATTGTGAGCCCAAATTACACATACTTTAGTAATGCTGTACACTCAAACATACATACAGTGTAATGTAAAAGATTACAGATGTGATGTTCCTTATTGTTTTGAATTTATAAAAAACAGCATATTTTCTATATGTGCACATGAAGTCAAACATCCAGATTTTGATCATTCTTTTTCTTTAATTTGTTTTTTTTTTTACTTGTAATCTTGTTTGCGTTATTTTGATGTAATTGACTTTTGAAAGAGGAAAATTTAATCTGCAACAAATTTTCCAAGTATTTTAATCAACTGAATTGAACTTGTAAGCAGCAATTTGTTTGGATTTAGGACACAGCCTAATCAATGTATGTTTTCCCACACCTGAAGTAGACTAAAGAACAATGTTTTGTGCATTACAAATGTTAACCCCCCTGAGATTTAAGAGCAGTTAATTTGGAGGCCTGTGTGACAGAGTTCAGTGTACATGTGAAGGCACTCATTGAAAAAACACTTAAAAATCACCCACCGGGTGTCATGGGAAGACGCGAGGAGTTATTTCATCTTACAAGACATGCGAGAAGCTGTTCGAGTGCCTGCCATGATACATGAGTCACACATTAGCCAGTTCAGATGTTTAAAACCACGCTTTAACTGTTTTAGACAGAATCAACCGCCATTTTAGTTCCTCACTTTTATTATTTTACAGTCCCTGTGTAGCTGAATTCTGTTTAAATTCTCCTAGCATTATTCATGTGCCTTACAGCTCTGACAAGTCAAGTATTGGTGTAGAGCTGGGCACTTTCATATCAACTTCCCATCTAACTCGACATTAATTTGAATTTCTTCAAGGGAACATCTGTAAATGAGGCAACTGGACTTGAGCTGATCCATTATTCTCCTGTCTTTTCATTCCTTTCTCTTTTCTCCTGGATTCTCTGCTCATTACTGTATATATACAGGTATAAATGTATGAACTGTGAGTGTGTTCATAATGTAGAAGAGGACAACTGTGGTGATGACTGGTAGTTTTGTTGTAAAACATTTTGTACTGAAGCAGGAAGTTGGTTCAGTGATCAGAGTGCTGACATTCACTGAACTTCACTGTGAAACTTAATTAAAACGGGCTCATTACTAACGCTTTACTAAAGTGGGCTCAGGTGTACATTAGTGGTAATAAAACTGTTTGAAGTCACAGTAGATATATGTTCTACCATCTGCCACCTCCAGACCTCTTTTAGCCTGAAACAGGGTTTGTGATTTTTGATATTGTCTACTTTTTAATAAAAATAAATTGAATCAATGCATGTAATATGAAAGTATTTTAAAGCCAGATCTTCATCAGCAGGTTTTGAACAACACCACCAGAGGGCAACAAGGTGGCAATGATAGTGAAAGTTATTTTGGCCATGTTCAGACCTGGCATTAAAATCATAGTATATAGTATGTTGAAAAAAGGTCATACTATAGTACGTTAAAAAATACATAAAAAGTCATAGTTTAGTATGTTGAAAAAACTTTCTGAGCATGTTAAGGCCCACAAAAATACGATTAATTTGAAGATATATAATGATTAAAGCTGCAAGCAGCGTTCAACGGGCCCTCACCCCTTTGCCCACGTCGGGGTACCCACTGCTGTGCATTTCCATGAAAGTTGGGCACTGCACGCAACAGTTAGAGGGTATTTTCTACTTGGACCGCGAGGCGCTAAAGACTTATAAAACATGTCAAGTTTGGGGCTGATTGGACAATGTATAGTCAACTTACAACAACTTCCTGTTTCCTGTAGATGACGCTATGACTATCGCTCATAATGGCACATATACAGCTCTGGAAAAAATTAAGAGACCACTTCAAAATTATCAGTTTCTCTGGTTTTACTATTTATTGGTATATGTTTGAGTAAAATGAACATTTTTGTTTTATTCTATAAACTACTGACAACATTTCTCCCAAATTTCAAATAAAATTAAAGCTGTGAGCAGCGATGAACGGGCCCTCGCCCCCGCGGGCACGTCTGGGGAACGCGCACGTCGGGGAACCTGCTGTCGTCCATTCCCGGGAAAGTCGGAAACTGCACGCAGGCCGGGACTCTTATAAAACCTGCCAAATTTGGGGAAGATTGGACAATGCATAGTCAATTTACAACAACTTCCTGTTTCCTGTAGGGGGCGCTATGACTATCACGCATAATACCACGTATATGTCTTCAGGCCGGGACCCTTATAAAACGTCAAATTTGGGGAAGATTAGACAATGTATAGTCAATTTACAACAATTTCCTGTTTCCTGTAGGGGGCGCTATGACTTTCACTCAAAATGGCACATATATGTCTTCAGGCCGGGACTATTATCCAGCTTGTGAAATTTGGGGCAGATCGGACTATGTAAAGTCAAGTTACAACAGCTTCCTGTGTCATGGCGAAACATCAAAATTCGCCGCGCCGCCCCAAGAACGCCATTTCTCGAAAACACAAAAGCTTCGCTATTTAGTATCATGAAGGTGTTGAGATTCTGCTGCCCAACTTTGAGATGGATCGCTTGAATCCTCTAGGAGGAATATATATAAGTTCCATACCTAAAAAGTGACAAAATGGCGTCTTCGCACATGACGTATGACATCACCGTTCGAGCGATCAAAAATTCCTTCGCAATTTAGCATCACAGTAGTGGGAGGGTTATACCACCCAACTTTGACGCGGATCCGATAAACTCTCTAGGAGGAGTTCGTAAAAGTATGCATAAAATACATGAAAAATGCACATATTCCACGATGGCCGACTTCCGGGTGGACGAAAAAAAAAAGGTCATGTTAAAAACAAATAAAAGTCATGCCGCGGCATATCGAAAATCATTAAAAAAGTCATGTCGAAAATCATTAAAAGAAAGTCATTTCGAAAATAAAAAAAAAAGTCATGTCGAAAATCATAAAAAAGTCATGCATGTCGAAAATCAAAAAAAAAAGTCATGTCGAAAATCATAAAAAAGTCATGTCAAAAACAAATAAAAAGTCATGCATGTTGAAAATCATATAAAAAGCCATGCCGCTGCATTTCCAAAAACCCCAAAAAAAAAATCAAGTCGAAAATAATAAAACAGTCATGCCGCTGCATGTCGAAAATCATAAAATACAAGTCATGTCAAAAACAAATAAAAAGTCATACTGCGGCATGTCGAAAATCAAAAAATACAAGTCATGTCAAAAACAAATAAAAAGTCATGTCAAAAACAAATAAAAAGTCATGCCGCGGCATGTCGACAATCAAAAAAGAAAAGTCATGTCAAAAACAAATAAAAAGTCATGTCGAAAATCATAAAAAAGTCATGCTGCGGCTGGTCGAAAATCATAAAATACGAGTCATTTCAAAAACAAATAAAAAGTCATGCCGTGGCATGTCGAAAATCATTAAAAGAAAGTCATGTCAAAAACAAATAAAAAGTCATGCCGCGGCGTGTTGAAAATCAATAAAAAAAGGCATGTCGAAAATCATAAAATACAAGTCATGTCAAAAACAAATAAAAAGTCATGCCGTGGCATGTCGAAAATCATAACATACAAGTCATGTCAAAAACAGATAAAAAGTCATGTCAAAAACAAATAAAAAGTCATGCATGTCGAAAATCATAAAATACAAGTCATGTCGAAAACAAATAAATAGTCATGCCGCGGCATGTCGAAAATAAAATAAAAAGTCATGTCGAAAATCATAAAATACAAGTCATGTCGAAAATAATAAAAAAGTCATGTCAAAAACAAATAAAAAGTCATGCAGCGGCATGTCGAAAATCAAAAAAAAAGTTATGTCGAAAATCATAAAAAAGTCATGCCGCATGTCGAAAGTCATAAAAAAGTCATGTCAAAAACAAATAAAAAGTCATGAATGTCGAAAATCATAAAATACAAGTCATGTCGAAAACAAATAAATAGTCATGCCGCGG
>CAKAKR010061975.1:0-26583 GCA_916700685.1 Adelosebastes latens | reverse complement strand
CTCCAAAATGACCTAAAAATCAAGGAGCTGGTATCATTAAACATGTTTAAATCTAAAATGAAGGCTTTAGAAGCAGACTCTATGGCATGCCAATGTTTACAGCTTCCCTTGTTGTACAGCTGACTCCCAGAAAAGTTCCTTTTTGTCCCTCTGTTTCCCTTTAGATAGTTCTCTTTTAATGCAAATGTTAGTGCTTTTAATGTTTGTGAATTGTATTATCTCTATTTGTGTCTGTGTCTGCAACTTTGTGTTCTTGCTGCTGACCGTCTTGGCCATGTCTCCCTTGGGAAAGAGGTTCTTAATCTCAATTGGACTAACCTGGTTAAATAAAGGTTAAATAAAAAAGGCAGAACGTTTTATGGATGTAATCACATCTATGCAACCTATCAGAAACAGAGAAAACTTGTATAAAGTTGCATTACTGCATTTTTGCATAAATACATAAATCTACACAGCATTAGCCGACATGACTCAGAAAACTATAAATATGCACACTCCCATGCAGCTCTGACACATCGAGATCTTTGCAGGACTTCCGTGTTCCTCAGTCTCAGTGAACCTTTGCAGGTCTCACTGGGATCAGTTTAAACGACCCAACCCGTGGGGAACGAACAAGCAATTTTTATGCTTTTACCAGAAACATGGAAGTCTTTGATCCGCTGTTTTCAAAGCCTGGCTCACACCCGGTTCTTCGTCTGCATCTTGGCGAAGGCCCGAGGACCGTTTGCCAAACACACGGGCCACTGAACCGCCGGGGGATTTGAATAAATGTTTCTGGAATCACTGCTTCCTTGTGTCCTTGTTAATGAATTAAAAGGAGATGATACGGTAGATCTGCTTGTTCTGGATGTATGAGGCAGGGAAAGAAACAAGGACCATAGATAGAGAAGGTTTAGAGGTGCTCTTGGTTATGTAAATGAAAAGGCAATTAATGTTAAACAGTGGATCTGAATTGAATGCTCTTTTTTATTCATGATTTCAAAAGCTACCACAGGGATTTTCTTCATGGGTCATTACAGTTGCTCAAATCATCATGCAAGATTTATTTTCAAGTAAGGCGAAGCAAAAAATCCAAAGTTGCAGTCGGGGCAACAGTAGCTATGGAATTTGGGTTTTTAGCAACGTGGGTGTGGTTGTCCTTCTATATTTTATAGGCTGATTCTGGTATTTTTAGAAATGTGACTACTTTCAAGTGAATTGATAAATCAAATTCCACATGCTGGAAACCAAAGGCTTTCTTTAAAGCAGCTTGAAATGCTGAGGAAAAGGAAGTTGACGTGTGATGCATTATTGAGCAAAGTGCGAGAGATTCTTCTTAAGTTTCAGATGAAAGTCGTAGCTTTCAAGAGTTACAGCTGTCTGAATTTAAAACACTGTGGGGGTCTTTTTTAAATCACCCTGTCCCCATCTTTTGAAGCCAACACAACCTACAGACCAGTTTTTGCTGATTCACAGCGTAATCAGAAATATAGGATGGATAGAAACCTTCACAATAATGTCTCCATATCTTATACAATCACTAAAATAAATAGATAACTCTGCACCAGATGGGATCCGAGACTGTGGCTCCCATCAGCTCTTTCTCTTTAGCCTGCTGAGCTAATTATACGGTGTGGACTACATGCCTAATAATACACAGAGGAGACACGACAGCCTGGTAATTTTCCCTGGTTTGAACTCACACAGCTTTGCTCCTCACTGTTTTCTACTCTTCACTACGTTGTTGCTATTGCTTATATATAAAGTGATGGTAAGCATGGGGACAGGCTGTGCACAAAACAGGCTCAGCAGTGAGGGTGAGACGTTGCATAAAATCAATGTCTCATTATACTTTGAGCAAGGCATTTAACAAAGTGAGTCTATACAACACACAGAGAGTATGAAGAGTCTCCTCTTGTGTCAGCTGAATTGCAAAGTACATGATTTGTTGATTGTTACCTTTAAAGGTGCAGTGTGTAGGATCTGGCGACATTTAGCGGTGAGGTTGCAGATCGCAACCAACTGAAACTTCTCTCATATGCCGAGCGTGTAGGAGAACGATGGTGGCTGACGCGAAAACGTGATTTGGACGTGTTTGGTTTGTCAATTCTGGGCTACTATAGAAACATGGCGTCCGGCTCCGTGAAGAGGACCCGCTTCCTATGTAGATATAGACGGCTCATTCTAACACATTCTCAGTCCCAACTCAATACCGCCTCTTGGTCAGTGCCCCTCGGCATCCGAGACCGATGCTCTGGGTACCCCTAATGCAGGGGTCTGCAACCTGCAGCTCTTTAGCTCCTCTCCAGTGGCTCACTGTGGATTTTTAAAAATGGATATGAATAACTGTTTTTTGTTTACATTTTCATTTTATTTATCATTGTTGTAGGTCTATGGTACGACGGAGTATTAGGGCCACATTGAGGAAAAAAATAAATCTGAGATTTTGAGAATAAAGTTGATGCTTTAGTCGATACTAAATATTGTAGATTTGTGACATCACAAATGGACAGAAATCCTAACGGCTTGTTTCAAACACACCATTACTGAATACGGGCTGTGTGTATTTCTCTGTATATGGAACGTTTCAATACTTTCACAGTATTTATATAACACATAAACCTGCTTTATACTATAATAGACATGACAATCTCACTTTTTACAATATTGGACCTTTAAATGTAATAAACTTAGACAACGACTGAGTCCATATCATCAGCATCAGGATGTTTGCTCTTTGATTGTGTTTCTCTTTCAGCAACGCCTCCTGCTTCCTTGTCATTATGGCTCATTAAAAATACAGCAGTTATAGCTCGTGAACACAAGGTGCCTGCAGACACAATCACAAAACCCAGCGTGGTGATGGATATCCTGTCAGAGGCCGACTGGCATTTGTTCTCAATCAGAAAACAAAAGCAATGACAGACTCCTGTGAGCTTAAATGAAAGTAGTGAAAACTGACATCAACAGAGTGGTGATAGTATGAGTGTAGAGTTTCTCTCTGTTTGTACTGTTGGAACAGTGAGATTTATGATGCAGGTGGATGTGTTTACATTTCCCCTAAACCTCCCTTATTCCTCTGTCTCTGGCAAAAGTCACTATTTAAACACAACGAGGAGATGAAGGAAGTGAGTCGGAGAAGTTGAACTCGTGTCCGGAAGTTCAAAAGTTCAAAATGTGGGGGTGTAGAAGGGAAACAAGCATCACAAGAATTTCATTCAACATTCATATCACATGAGCTGCCAATGCCCCCGTGGGAGGTGTAGTTGTCAAATCCTCATGTTGTTACTAGGGCTGTCAAAAAGAACATGATAATAACGCGTTAATGAAAATTAGTTTTAACGCCACTAATTTCTTTAACGCATTAATGCAATAGATCTTTTGGAGGTTTTAGCGGGCTCAGTTTTAAAGCCAGAGTGAAGATACTGGCATCATATGAAACTACAAAACCAAAGGTAGCTCGACGAGAAGGAGGCTAAATAACGCTCCAAACTTGAGCTACATTTTGGCGAGGAAAAACTGGCATGGCCATTTTCAAAGGGGTCTCTTGACCTCTGACCTCCAGATATGTGAATGTAAATGGGTTCTATGGGTACCCACGAGTCTCCCCTTTACAGACATGCCCACTTTATGATAATCACATGCAGTTTGGGCACAAGTCATAGTCAAGTCAGCACACTGACACACTGACAGCTGCTGTTGCCTGTTGGGCTGCAGTTTGCCATGTTATGATTTGAGCATATTTTATATGCTAAATGCAGTACCTGTGAGGGTTTCTGGACAATATTTGTCATTGTTTTGTGTTGTTAATTGATTTCCATTAATAAATATATACATACACTTGCATAAAGCAGCATATTTGCCCACTCCCATGTTGATAAGAGTATTAAATACTTGACACATCTCCCTTTAAGGTTCATTTTGAGATTCATTTGCGATTATTCATGGACAATTAATCGCAATTAAGTATTTTAATCAATTGACAGCCCTAGTTATTAGCAACCATTTTTTAAAATCTTTATTAAAAGAATGAGGTGCTCAGTGCAGATGGTATTTGAAATCAGAATCAAGTTTATTGCTCAAATATGCTCATAGATGCAAGACTTTGACTCTGGTTCTCAGTAGTACCTTCACACATTGCAAAGAACAAACTTACAGGAAAGAGACCAATCAGACATGCAGCTAAATAAAAAGGTAGGTTAACAAGCATACAGATACAGCAGTACTGTAAGTAAGGGCTGAACTTCATCTCTATATAGAAACAAAAAGCATCCACACCACCGGAAGCTGCTAAGAAGGCTTAAATAAGTCTTGTCTTTAAAGGTACTGTTTGTAACTTCTTACACGTATAAATCATTGCGGGCCGGTGTCCCATGCGCGCTCGCGTGTGTCTACGCTGTTCAGACTCAGACTCCAACACAAACTACAGTGAAGCACCAAAACCTCTTGGTTGTATCTAGTGAAGCCCGTCTGTTAAACAGTGTTGGCCGCAGTCGGAGGACGCGGGGGAGACCGTAGCTTTGGTCTCCAGGACCGGAGTCTCTGCTGTACTCTGCTCCTCTGCCTGCCTGCCTTCACTCACACGCCGCGCTCATTCTCGCTCTTTCGCTCCACTCTAACGTGCATGCGCGCACACTACACACTGCAGAAGAGTTAGTTTAGCTCTGAGAATATCTAGTGAATGTACAGTGGACGTTTGTGCAGAAAGAAATGCTGCAGCTCCTCCAGACCAAAAGAGGTTTCCCATGTCTTGTGAAGTGACGGGGCTCCGCAGAGAGAAACGTTATCGTCTCCGACCAAAACTCTGGTGTCTCCCCTGTTCCCTCCGGCCGCGGTCGGGAGGCTGAAGCAGGAATAGCCAACACTAGGATCAGCATTGATTCATGGAGAGACCTTCGTCTAGTCAGCTAACATTACTGACAAGCAGCTGAAATATAGAGTGATATTGTGCTTTTAGCTGACGTGTGTCGCCTCACTGTTTTGAGCGATGCTCGTTCATGTCTATGTAGAGCGAGCACAAGCGCGAGCAACAGGACGCTGACTTTCATTGACTTAATGACCACAGGTGTCGCTGTTAACAAGCAATTTCTGATTCTTACAAACAGTTCCTTTAACAGGCTTTTTTCCCTCTCAACAGTAAAACAAACTGAATGTACGCAAGACTTACATATTAGATTTCATGTTATAAGTAGGCTACAATTATCAGAACAATACAAACATTCAGGTCCGTCATGTGGCTCAAAGGTGTACTGCAGATATAAATCTTAAAAAAAAAAGATAATGGAAAATTCTGCTAATTTATTTGGCGTCCCTAATAAAAGCTCCTGCGACCAGTCTTGGGGAATGACTGGTCTAGCTGGTCCTGAACGCACTCCGTCCTCAGTGTGGAAGCATGTTGTTCCTCAGTATTCAACCATGGCAACATACTTTATATTCAACACAGTCTCACGGCAGTTCGTGAAATAGTCATGAAATTTAATCTATTTGATTCGTGTACATAGACACGAAAGTCCCTTTTTTTGGTGACCTTCGGCACAACTTTCAACAACGTATTATCTGTGCTTTTTCCTACGAATGTCCAGCACCACGCGACGTACGTGTCAATTTCTACTCCAGTCTTTTCAAAATAAAACTACTTAGTTATAGGTTTAGGGAAAATATCAATTTGGTTAGGCTTAGGCAGTAAACTACTTAGTTAGGTTTAGGAAAAGATCACAGTTTGGAACTTAAGTACGGAAGTTACGTGATAAATAAGAATAAGAAACCTGCAGTTTTAAAAGTGCATATAGCACTGAGGGCATTTGCAGCCGCTTTGTGTATCTCTGAGGTTGGATTTACACATCTGTGAGATCAGTGTCAAATAATACACTATATGTACCAACATGGAAAACTTGTAGGAGAAAACACATGCACTGCAAGCCTACCAATCACCAGTTTCCATGTGTTACTGTATCTCTGCTGCTATCCCTAACACACAAATATAAATCCACTGTTACTGAGGAGCACAGGAGCTCAAATGCAACCTCAAGCTTCTGATGCTTGTGCAGGTACAGTAGTGAAACAAATAATTCCCTGCCTTTCAAAAGAGCCAGAGGCTGATGAGAGCTCCGTCGAACTGAAATGACAGAAAGGGAGCAGTCGGATACATAAACACAAAAGAATAGAGGATAGGCAGAGAAAGAGCTTTCCAACAATGCTGCTCAATAAATCGAGGAGGCAGATCAAGGCTGGCGCCGCTATCTTGATGAACTTGCACTGTAGCAAGCCTGCTAGGAACAATAACGTGTTATCTCTCGCCTCCGAATAGTGAGCGAGATAGAAAGATCAGGATGCGATAGTTAACCAATAAGTCACGTTTTGTTCCCCCCACCTCTCATTTCCTTTTTTAGTTCTCTTCTCTTCTGTTTTGCCGAGGGTGTTTCGAGGTGACTAGCTGCTGAGGGTTGTATGGTGAGTCTGAAGGGAAGGTTGAAACATTTATAAACCTATAAAAGCATCACAAATTTCCATCAAGTGTTCTTCGAATGTCTGAAATGAATACGAGAGGTGTAGGCAGTGCTGGTTGTAAAGACAAAACCCACTTCTCACACAGAGAACCTACCATTATTAAAGAGGAGCGATCATGCTCATTTCCAGGTGCATACATGTAATTTAGGTTTCTACCAGAACACATGAAACACACTGTTGTCATTACACTACGGTCAGAACCACAAATCCTCGACTGGCAAGCAGAGAGGCCCTTTTCTCCGACAAACCTCCTCCTTAAATGTACAAATCCAATACAGCAGGGAATGGACCTCTTCCTGGAACAGAAAACATACTAGGATGTAAAATGACGTACATATTACATGTGATGCATGTTTGTTTTAAAGCAGCAGTGGGTAGAAATGCAGCAAATATGATTAAAAAAAGTTATTTTTATAAAACGGTCGCTATATCCTGACAGTAGTGACAGGTAATCTGAAAAAAAACCATGTTCCTCTGTGTCCTCAGGTGTCCTCCGGTGCTCCTAACAGCATCTGCAGGATTTCACAGACCGGAGGAAAACAACCAGATCTGGAGTCCTCCGTCCAGCTGTCTATGAGCCGGCTGTCAATCACTCTCAAACTCCGATCAAATGGTCAAACTAGGCAGCGCTGATCAAATATGAATCAATATTCTGATACTGTAATGCCTATTTCTCGCCCCAGATGTTTTCAGAATCATCTTGTAGTGTACTGTTTAGCTGGAAAATGAGAAAGTTTGTGACCCGGCAGCCGTGTTGAGATCAGTTGCACCGCCCACCATCCTCTCTCTGAAATGAGATTTTTCTCTCTGGCTGGATTTTGTTAAGCCTGTGAACAGAGCCATGAGGAGGTGCAGAAGTCTAGTTTACTCTCTGAACACTTGAATTACAATATGCTGAAATGCCAAAAATATACTGCATACCCTACCCTAATGTAAATGAGTTTACTGGTTAGGAGGAATACTACTCAGTCTGAAAACAGCTGTATAATCCTTCTGTGGCTCTGGAGGACATTTTCTAAAGTCTGGAGAGATGACCCTCATGGTGTCATCACGTCTGAAAGACAAGGTCTACCGCGAGACGCTATTGAGTTGCATAATGGAAAGTCTCCAGTGTTTTTAGAGGTTAACTCATATTTGGCACTAAAAGTGAGAATATTTCTGCTCTATAATTACTTTTTGAGACTTCAGACGAATCAAAGTATCCAAGCAAGCCTGGTTAAACAGCTACAGTATATAACCAATTCATTGTTGTCTCTTTGGTGCACATTTTTGATACAACGAAAAAAATATACTAGCATTATCCTTTAAACTTACAAATGAATTAATGCCTGACAAACACAACAATAAAGCAACCAACCTGGAGGAATAAACAGGACTCCAGGAATATTCCCCTCTTTGACGGAGAGCCGGCTGACCCCGTCTGTCATCAGAAACCTCTCATTGGTCGCCTCTGCCAGCATCCTGCCCTCCCCCTCCTCCTCATGCACAGAGAACTTCACCACATGTGGGTTTAGTGAACTGTATATTTGAAACCTTTTGTGCAATGTGGCTGCGCTCACCGACCACAGCAGACCCACGGATTCAACCCCGATGTAGCTCCCACCGAGAGGTGGGAGGTATTTTCTCAGAGTTCTTATCCAACAGTGAAATAAGTTCCCAGATTTGGTGCAAATAGAGAAGATAGGCATGCACATGCACATTTTGCCTTGTGTGCACAGGTTCTTGAAATGTCAAGAACTCCACAGTTTCCATAAACGTCATTCCTCTTAGACACAAAATGACTCTGTATCTCCCTGCTTCACATAAAGACTTGTGTATGTATTCCCTTTTGACACAAGATGACAAGATTAAGAGATATCTGTGGAGCCACAAATCAGAAGAGAGCTTGGAAAAGATTAAATTAATGGCCGTAATGGGTTTTAATGTTCTGATATTCCTCATCTGTTCCATAAGGAAAAAAGATTTGTCACCAAAGATGTTCATTCTTCAAGCTGTAGATGGAAGAGTTCATTTTTAAAACAATAAAGTGTCTTGTTTTATCTTTGCTTTCCTGGCAGGAAGTGCTGAAGAAAAGTCAGAAAAGTAGAAATGTGACTTACCTGCAGTAAAAGCGAGCGTTCATCTAAAATGAAAAGGATTAAATGGGGGTTTTGCGTCATTTGCGTCACTGTCCTGTAAAAATATCTTATCTCGACGGCCGGGACAGAACTTTCCTACAATAGATATAAAACCATTATAAAACGGTTTCATATCTATGACTCCTCCTCGGAGTGTGTATGTGTGTGAGCCAAAGAGAGACTGGACAGGGTTAGTTTAACTGTTGTTGAACGGACAATATATATAAATATAATAATAAAAATAATAATAATAATAATAATATGTATCTTGCTTTAAGTTCCTTTGAGTTCTGCTTCTGCCTTAATTAACAACTACAACTACGGTAAACAACACATCTTGTTGCAAGCTTTATTTGAACTTTAGAGTGGATTTAAGTGACAAAACTTCATGCAATCAGTGATGACCAAATTAGCGCTGCAACTAATTATTTTCATTATTAATTTATCTGGAGATGATTTTCTAGATTAAATCATTAAATTAAATCATCATCCAATGTCCTTAGAGCCCAAGGTGACAGGTGACATCTTTAAATAGCTTGTTAGTTAGTAGCTAACTGTAGTAACGTTAGTCGGTCTGTGTGTTGGCTAAGGGCGCGGTTTTAGAGATTAGCTAAACAATATAGTTGTAGTATATGGAGTTAACTAACTGTAACATATCTTGGTTTATATTGTTTGATTTAAAGTGGCAATCTCAAAGATTTTCATGTAAATACATGTCTTTTAAGTCACTTTATATAGCCAAATGAGTACACAATGGTGATTGAGCCTATTGTTGAAAGTATTACAGTGCACACAGTTCTGAAAACTGGAAGCTCACGTACATAGAAATAGATTTATTTTCTATTTCTAAGCTCATGAATCAACAAAAAGTCTCCAGGCTGCTAAACTCTGAGCACAATTCCTTGTTTTCACTTCATCAACCAGAACTGAAATCTTAAGGATTGCCACCTTAGAGTAAAAATAGTGACGATTTGGCTTGGATTTTCACCATTTTCTGAACACATATTTTGCTTGTTTTCTCTAATGTTGTACTCAAAATAAAGCAAAAATAGAAGCAGCTGCAGTATGAACCCCCAAGCTTACTGGCAGCACCAGCTCAGACATCATTTAGAGAGGCTTACATCGCCATCTTGTGGCCACGGTGACGATTGACAGGCTCCTCAAAGAAAAGCTCCTTAATGTGACAATTAAGGCAGTTAGTAGAGGTGCAATGTAATAAAATTAATTTAATTTTTGTTTAATCAGGCAGTCTCATTGAGATTAACATCTCTTCTCCAAGAGAGACCTGAGGACAAGAAACATTCAGCAAAACAGAAACAACACAACTCACATCAGGAATTAAAAACAGTTACAATAACCGTAAAAAAACCACCCCGTGGTTCAAATAAGAGAAAAGATCTTAGGTAGTTTGGAAGCTTCTGATGCGAGTGCCATTTAAACTTTTTTGGTGGCAGGAAAGTCAGTGTCTCTGGTGGAGGTGGAGAATACCATGTACTGTACTTCGTCTTTTCTGCATTCCAAACTAGTCTGTGATTACAGAGTGATAGTTAGAAAGAATCAAAGTTAAACAAAAGTCTCACAACCGCTGACCGGGAGAAAAATTTATTTGTGAAGCACAGGCAGGAAGTGTGATTTTCAATTGACAAATGTAATAAGGAGTATGTTACTGCACCCTCAATGAGTAAGTGCCATTACAAACTTGCCACACAGTTTGGGCCATTATTTTGACCATCTAGATGTGATCTTTCCTAAGCAAAATATATAACTGAATTACAAATATCATTTGACGCATGATAAACGAAAAAGAGCTTACCATGACCTTGTTTGTAGTACAGTACCAATGACCATTTTACTGCTGTACATTGTATTAAAAATACAAGACAGACAGTCAGCGTTGAACATTACAATAAGCTTTATTTTCAATGACAGAAAGGACACTTGGAAGAATTAAAAGACTGGATTGGTTAAAGCTCCTTCCACCACAAATTTAGCAGTTTTTAAATGGATAAATTATACCTGACAGCATGTGCACCTTGGGATGCTGCATATTGGATACTGTACACTTTTTGTTCTGCATTCCTATTACTGTTGAAGATTTCTAACTCAAAGGTTCTCTGTATGACATTCAGAGCATTAATATAGCAGCAAACAACTATTTGCTCTGTAAAGATATAGCGGAGTAATGTCCGGCCCAGCGTGCATGAGACCCTGCTTGTGTGTCCCACTGGCTAATGGCCGCCACTCTGCACTGCTCTAATACGGTGGTTACTGCTAAGAACGCCATTCCGACCCACGGTGTTGTTGCAGAAGCGTAGCGCCCACCCTCCAATCCCCCCCCCCCCAGGTTAACACTGTTGGCTCTGTCAGAACTGCCCTTGTTTGCACTGTTCGCGCTGCTAGCACCGTTAGCTGCTAGCCGACGGCTCAGTCATCGCCATGTTGAGAGCCGTGTGGAGGCAATCCCTCAATCATAGATTTGCTCTGAATTCCGTATAGAGTGCTCCAGGGATGACGTATTTTTGTAGGCCAACCAGGAAGTTAGCATCGCCCTGGGTTCCCACGACAAAAAAGCCAATGGCATTTTTCCATTGGCTTTTGGATTATTGCAGAAAATAAGCTCTGTGGCAAACAAACGTTTATGATACTTACACGTTTTGTTCAGCAAGATTATCTTCACACCACTTCTATGATCTCTGAAGCAGGAATGCAATCGCCAGAAGTAAAAAGCTAATGTTAGGCTATAAACTAACTACACCACGGTCACATGAGCGCGAGTATAAACACAACGAGGCCGTAAAGGAGGACAAGTCGGTTCTGATGACATTTAGTACGTTAAGCTAGTGTTAACCACAGACCCTGGGATGTTGCATATTGGATACTGTACGCTTTTTTTGTTCTCCAAAACCCATTAAAACAAAAACCCATTGACTTCCAGACGAGGGAACCGGAGGTGCTAAAATGCTAACTCATTTCCGGGTTTTAGGACTCATTCCTGTAGCTCTCTCTTGAGCTCCTTTAAGCTTTTCATTTCAATATCTCCATTTTAGTCTTTATCAATTTGGTAATCTTCCATTTTCAGTTTCTAACTCCCATTTTTAAATTACAGCTTTTTTTCTTTTAGTTTGATCAGTCATGATCTTGAAATACAAAAATATTCAATCATCAAATCAAACATTAGAATGTTAGCTTCATTCATATACAATTATTTACTGGCTGGTGATTTATCTTTTCATACATCTTCCATATCATGAGATTTGTATCTATAATTGGCTCTAGTCTAAGTAGCATCACAGCTCAGGTGAGTTCTGAAGAACTCCTGGATCTTCTTCCAAAGGAGGACTTCAGCTGCTGCGTGGGACTTGGGCTCACCCCCCCACAGGACTGTCTCGCTTACAACCACATGAAAACTGGAGGGGCAGTAGGGTCCATAAGGCGGCTCTAGGTAATGTCCCGCTCCGGGGTAACGCACACTCTCAAAGTTGTCCTTCCCATGACGCTTCAGTCTCTCCACCATCATGTCCATGTAAGCCTTGGTGTCCCAGTTGAGGTCGTCCTCTGATGCCACAAAGAGGAAACGTCCTTTGGCTTGTTCAATGGGGACCAGGGTGGCCTTGTTCTCCTCTGCCAGCGGATTGTGCATCATATTCTTGATGTCAAACAGTAACGCAGGGAGGACTTGGCTCTTCTTATAGTAGAGGGGTACAAGTGTGTTGGCAGAGCAGCTATTAATACACACTGTGGCCTCAACATCTGGCAGGTAAGAGGCTATTGAGAGCGCAAGATCTCCACTTTTTGAAAGGCTTATTACACCAACTCCTTTACTGCCCACCTGTGGAAAAACATGCAAACTATTAGCTGCTTTTTACTATTTCTTATGATGCCAAGCATGTTGGCTCTTTTGTACATAAACATAAATGAAATTACACATTTTAGCCACTGAGTGCAGAACTTGAAATGGTTCAAACTTTAGCACACCAAGACATGGTATTAAAAATAACACCACACAAATTAGCAAATGTGTCCCAAAAAAAACTTCTCAGAGATTTGGATAGCACTGGTCAAACCACTCACCTTATCTTGTTTTTTTAAAAACTCTATTGCTTCTTCAAAATAATTCAGATGGACCTCTTTGATGTTCTCCAGCATGTCATCATGACCGTACAGCGTTACGGTCAGGACCACAAATCCACGACTGGCCAGCAGAGAAGCCCTTTTCTCTGACAAACCACCCCCAACAGTGTACAGATCCAACACAGCAGGGAACGGACCTCCTCCTGGATTAAAAGACACACGACACACTGTTAGTAGAATAAATTCACTGTTTTGGTCTCTTTGTTAATAATAATCAAGATAAAATGATGCCAGCATTTTCCTTTAACTGAATGATTTTTGAAGTGTGACGGAGACATATACCAACCTGGAGGAGTAAACAGGACCCCATGAATATTCCCCTCTTTGACGGGGAGCCGGCTGACCCCGTCTCCTATCAGAAACCTCTCATTGGTCGCCTCTGCCAGCATCCTGCCCTCCCCCTCCCCCTCCCCCTCGTCATGCACAGAGAACTTCACCACATGTGGGTTTAGCGAATTCACTTTTTTAAACCTTTTGTGCAAGGTGTCTGCCCTCATGGACCACAGCAGACCCATGGGTTCAACCCCGATGTAGCTCCCACCGAGAGAGGGGTCTCTCTCCAGGTCGATCTCCCCTCTCCCATCAGCCTCGTAGGTGGCCGAGGAGCTAAACACCACCCCCTTCTCGTCGGTCGATCTGGCTCTCATGGTGACCACCTGTCTCGACCTCAGCCCGGCCACCTTCACCTGAACGGGCTCATCAAACAAGCATCTGACTCTCGGTAGCAGCCTCAGTCTGATTTGGGAGGACATCTCTTCTGAAACATAGAAAGCAGAAAGTACATTGCATTATTAAAGATTAAACCAGTGGTTCCCAACCTTTTAGGCTTGTGACTCCATGTCCTTGTCTTTTTAATTGCTGATATGCATCAATCTCAGTCAAGTTTATTGACAGGAATGCAGTGAAATGTAACACTGGAGTCGGTACTTCTATTTGTGCAGTTTCTTACATACCTCAGTCCAGCGTAGTGGAAACTGTCTTTGAACAGCAGTCAGTATTCGGTCATCTAGACTGTTCGAAAGTGTTCCATGTCTGGCATGACCCTAATGAGCTCTGGGAGGAGCCGCCGGCTCACCGGTGTTGTCTGGAGTCAACTTGGCACAGGTGAGCTCAATCTGCCCTTAATCAGTGCTCCAGTAATTAGGAGGGGAGGATAAAGCATTACTCTGTTTGCTCTGCCCAGACTGCTATCCTCATCAAGTGGGTCTAAAATCCACCACTTGATGAGTTAAAGGGGAATTTCATTTTAGAAAAGTCCTTTTTTGGTGGAATGACCTTGCTTGCTGTCCCTAATTCTGGTGACCTCATGTCAGATACTTAAGTGACCCTCCCCCTTACTCCAACCCTCGCCAATTAAGGCACCTAAACATAGATGCTAATAGCAGCAAGAATGCTTTTTCCATGTTATTATTTTATTATTATTATTATTTATTGATAGTGATATTGATATAAAAGTGCCTCCCTCCTTATACCCTTGTTGCTCTGCTTGCCATCGGTGGACAGAATTCACTCATTCATCCATAGATGAACAATGAACAACAGCTATGAAACTGAACATTAGCTTGATAATGTAGAATGTGAAGTTATTAGTAGTCTACTCTGAGACGGTGAACAATAATTTGGTAGCGTGGGGTAGGGACCTCTGCTGGAAAGGACCACAAAGGTGATTTCCACATATAATTAATTAGACTTTTAATTCATGCTGCACAACTTAATAGTACATCACAAAAAAATCATTTAAAAAAAAAAAGGTCAATACAATCTTAATGGCAATTTGCCAGGCACTGCATTGCCCGTGCCTGGAGAAATAACAAAAAGGATTGTGTACCTTTGTGTCTTTTGAGAGCTAGATCATAGAGCATTGTGAACATATTCACTGCTTATTAATTGTGAAATAATCTTATTCAAATAAGCTACAGTAGCCTTCTATCATCCTTTCTATGTATCTGGCTCCAACTGGACTCCAGTCTGGAGCATGAAATAGGTTACTTGTCCTATAGTACACTCTACTGGGTGAACACAGAACTACAACTAAATGGTAAATGGACCTGCATTAATATAGCGCTTTTCTAGTCTTCTGACCACTCAAAGCTCTTTACACTACATGTCAGTATTCACCCATTAACACACACATTCACACACTGATGGCAGAGTCTGCTAAGGTGCCAACCTGCCCATCAGGATCTAATCTAGATACTCATGGAGAGACCTTCGTCTGGTCAGCTAACATTACTGCCAAGCAGCTGAAATATAGAGTGATATTGTGGTTTTAGTTGACGTGTGTCGCCTCACTGTTTTGAGCGATGCTCGTTCATGTCTATTTAGAGCGAGCAAGCGCGAGCCCGACGCTGACTTTCGTTGACTTAACGGCAATTCTGAAAGTTACAAATAGTCCCTTTAAGAGGAGATACTAAGTTAATAATTTAATAATTGTTTATTTAATTTTTCTTGTAAGGCACTTTGAGCTGTGTTTTTATGAAGGACGGAACCTGCCAAAATAAAAATAAATAAATAAATAAATAAATGACTTGATAAATAAATCTCTTTAAAAATAGCAAAAATAATATTAAAAATGAATATAGATGTTAATTTGCATAATGAGTCAGAAAAACATAAAGAAATGTAAAAAGAAATGTGTAAAGAAAATACAGAAATAAATAAATAATGCTTGAATAAATAAATAAATACATACATAAATAAATTCATTTAAAAATAGATATAAAATTAATTAAGAAAATAAGTAAATAAATGCAAAAATGCAAAAAATAAATTTAAAATTTAATAAAAATAAATGCTTGAATAAATAAAAGGGAAAATTAAACAGAAGAGTAAATAAATAAGGTAACATACATTTTTTTTAGATTTAATGACAAGTTTATATATTTATTAATTTATTTATTTTTTACTTTGGCAGGTTCTGTCCTCCATAACTTTTATGTATGAAAGGTGCTGTATAAATCAAGTTTATTACTATTATTATTATTATTATTATTATTATTAATAATATTAAATACAACATGATTTAGAAAAACAGAGAAAATAATTGAGAGAATGAGAAAAACAAAACAGTGAACAAAAGAGTTGGGGCACCAAATGAGCAGACAATAATGATGTAAATATTAAAAGAATACATGACTTAAAGATGATTAGACTTACACTTCTTTATCTCTGATGTCCATCGTGAATAAACGTCCATAAATCCACTTAGAAAGCAGAGACTCCTCGTAGCTGTAGAACTCGCCTGAGAATAGTCACATTTTTAACTTTTCTTCATTATCACAGTAATCCAGTGATAGTTGTCTGTACATCCATGAGTACACTGCAAACAGGAACTACTAATAGATAATTCGGCATACTTTTAATGGAGACAGTTTGACTAAATGTAAACAAATAAAGGCTAAAAATAGTTGTAGTCCACCGCTAACTGACTGACGCATGGCAGCATTACACTTCCTATTCACATCCCCAAAGCATTCTGGTAACTGTAGTTAGAAAAACTTGCACGCATGATCATCCCCTCAAATAGAAGTAAGACAAAGAAATATTAGCAGTGATAAAATCCATGAATATTGATGCTATTGATAGTATGAAGACGATGGTCAACCTGTCTGGCATTATGAGAATTAATCTGAGAATTCAATTTGATGAAGTTAAAGATACGAGAGAGAAACTGGCAAATAAATATACCGTATTTACTTTCTTACAGTGGATTCTACCACTGAAAATATACTTAAGTTCACTTTTATATAATAATATCTAACAGAGCCACGTGGATCTGTGTAGAAATACATTATCTCAGACAAACACTACACAGACGTCATTACAGTCTCAGCAGCAAATACCCAGAATGCTATGGAGGACGGAACATGAAAAAATAAAAATAAATGAGTTAATAAATAAATAAATAAATAAATAAATACACCAAAAATAACATTAAAAATTAATGTAGCCATTAATACATTTATCAAATGTGACATGAATTGATATGTTATGATTTGTGTTTTAATAGGCTTCTTTATTTATTTATATTCCTATTAATTATCTAATTTATTTACTCTTCTGTTTAATTTTCCCTTTTATTTATTTATATTATTTTCGCATTATTTATTTATTTTGCATTTATTTTTCATTTATTTATATCTATTATTTAAATGTATTTGTGCACTTATTTATTTAGGCATAATTTTCCCTTTGCTTTTCACCGCTTATTTATTCCCCCAAAGTTATTTATTTCTGTATTCTTCTCTTTTTACATTTCTGCCTCATTATGCAAATGAAGGGGCTGTCACTCAACGTGTGTCATCATGGGGTCAGAGTGCATAGATCGGCTATATGCTAGCCAGAAAACTGCAATAAATGTAAAAATAAATTTAAAAAAAAGCAAAAATATATAAAAATAAATGCAAAAATTTATAAATACATTTTAAAATTAATAAAAATAAATATATGAATAACTAAAAGGGAAAATTAAACAGAGAAGAAAATAAATTAGGAAGTTAATAGAAAGATAAATAATTAATGAAGCAATTTAAAACAGAAATATCAATTTATGTCCCATTTTATCAATTAATTAATGGCTACATTCATTTTTAATTTTATTTTTGTTACATTTATATATATTGATTTATTGATTGATTTTTGACTTTGGCAACCACAAAGAGAATCTCAACCTTTCTCCTACTATAGTTCTACACTACTACTGAGCAGCAAATAAAAATAAACACACAGATTTGTGTGTCAGCCCAAAGAGAGAACAGAGACTGGACACCAGTATGAAAACTGTCTGATCCACTGGTTAAACTGTGAACACGGCTGACAGAAAAACAACGTGAACATGTGACAGAGACTCAGTCAGACGAGGACTATTGGCTGTAAAACTACAATCAGATATATTCCAGTAAAGCTCCACCTCTTCCTGTACGCAGATATACACTGAGGACAGCACATGTGATGATCAGAGCGGGAGACGGGCAGAGAGACGGTCTACCTGGACGTCATGTATCACCTGTTGGTGCTGATGCTGTTGCTGTGGAGCTCAGGTAGGACTCTGCTTTAAACATGATGTGTTATTATTCACATATTTGATCTTTAAATCAGAGAACAAACTGATCACACACACCAACATCACATCAAATGTTCAAAGGAAGATAAAAAGGGAAAATCATCAGGGTTCGTACAGTTTTTATAGTAGTAGTAAAATTACATACAAAATACATACTTTTACATAAAGCAGCATATTTGTCCACTCCCATGTTGATAAGAGTATTAAATACTTGGCAAATCTCCCTTTAAGGTACATTTTGAACAGATAACAAATGTGCGATTAATGTGTTATTAATCACAATTAACTATGGACAATCATGTGATTAATTGCGATTAAATATTTTAATCAAGATTTCAAGATTCCTTTATTTGTCATTTTTATGCTCCACATAAAAACGAAATTTTGTTTCTTACATCCACCACTCAGAAATTCAGTGCAAAACAATTACGAACAATAATCGATTGACAGCCCTAGTTTTGGACTGTTGGACGGACAAAACAAGACATTTAAAGACGTCACCTTGGACTCTGACGAACTGTGCTGCACATTCTTCACTGTTTCCTGATGTTTTATAGACTCAATGATTGATTACTTATAGATTCATCAACTATTAATATAGTTGCAGCTGTAATTCAGTCTCCTCTCAATGACTCTCTGCTCATGTTAACACCTCTACCGGAAACTGACAGCAATAATCTGGTAGGAACATCTCAGTCCGTCCTGGTTGTCATGGTAGCAGAAACCACAGTTTTATAATCTGCAATCTGTCAGCAGCTTCATATCAAAATGATCAGTTTCACAGAAATGCAGTTCAGAGAAGTTAAAGGGACATTTCGCAATCTTTTACGTGGATGTTCACTCCGTGCTGATGGTAAATGTAGTCCACTGCCATCTTGGTTTTTGCCTGTCACCATCTTGTTTTTGGCTGTCGCCATCTTGGTTTTTAGCCGTCACAATCCAGTTTTTTTTGTACCGTTGTCATCTTGGTTTTAGGTTGTCACCATCTTGGTCTTAAGTTGTCGCCATCTTGTTTTTTGGCCATCGTCATCTTGGTTTTAGGTTGTCACCATCTTGGTCTTAAGTTGTCGCCATCTTGTTTTTTGGCCATCGTCATCTTGGTTTTCGCCCGTCGCCATCTTGGTCTTTAGTTGTCGCCATCTTGTTTTTAGGCCATCTTCATCTTGGTTTTAAGCCGTCGCCATCTTGGTTTTTAGCCGTCGCCATCTTGGTTTTTGGTCGTCACCATCTTGTTTTTTGGCCGTCGCGATATTGGTTGTTTTACCCGTCGCCAATTTGATTTTTAGCTGCCTACATCTTGGTTTTAGGCTATTGCCATCTTATTTTTGGTCATCGCCATCTTGGTTGTTGGCCGTCGCCATCTTGGTTTTCAGCTGTTGCCATGTTGGTTTTTGGCTGTCGCCATGTTCGACTTTAGCTGTTGCCATCTCGGTATTTGGCCGTCGCCATCTTTTTTTTGACCGTCGGCATCTTGTTTTTTTTTGCCATCGCCATTTTGGTTTTTGGTACTGTTAAGTGTTTCCTGTTCACTCTCCTGCAGCCGTATCATTTGGTTACTGCTACTGCTAACACAACATTTCCTGCTGCTACTGCTTCAGATTAAAACACCTCAACTGGACAAACCATAGAAGAAGTGGGCGGAGACACCGTGACTCCACCCATTGGTTTTGAAGCCTTGAGCTTGCCGTTTTGGACGTCGCCATCTTGGTTATTAGCTGTTGCCATCTTGGTTTTTAGCTGTTGCCATCTCTGTATTTGACCATCGCCATTTTGTTTTTGGTTGTCGCCATCTTGGTTGTTGACCTTCGCCATCTTGGTTTTCAGCTGTTTCCATGTTGGTTTTTGGCTGTTGCCATGTTCGACTTTAGCTGTCGCCATCTCGGTATTTGGCCGTCGCCATCTTGGTTTATGGTCGTCGCCATCTCTTCTTTGACCATCGCCATTTTTTTTTTTTTTGCCTTCATCATTTTGTTTTTTGGTACTGTTTAGTGTTTCCTGTTCACTCTCCTTCAGCCGTATCATTAAGTTACTGCTACTGCTAACACAACATTTCCTGCTGCTACTGCTTCACATTAAAACACCTCAACTGGACAAACCATAGAAGAAGTGGACCGAGTCACCGTGACCCCACCCATTGGATTTGAAGCTTTGAGTTTGCCGTTTTGGTAAATCATCTTGGTTTTTGGTCGAAGCCATCTTGGTTTTTAGCCGTCGCCATCTTGGTATTTGGCCGTCGCCATCTTGGTTTTCAGCTGTCACCATCTTGGATTTTAGCCGTTGCCATCTTGGTTTTTGGCCGTCGCCATGTTGGTCTTTGGCCATCACCATCTTGGTTTTCGGCCGTTGCATCTTGGTTTTTGGCCATCGCCATTTTGATTTTTAGCTGTTGCCTTCAGCATTGGCTTCACTTCTCAGACCTGCCGGTAGCCGACTGGGACAAACATGTAGACACACGGGGGGCTTTTATTGTGAAGCAGTCAGGAAACACAATGTATTCACAGAACAAGAAAGCAGCATTTTTTTTAATTTTATTGTCAGTTGATCAATTTGAAATATTACCGGGAGTAACAGACGGATTATGAGACAGCGTGCAAAAACAACGCCATGTAGTCTGTACTGAGAGCAATGTAAATGCACCCATGTGAACAACAAATACCAGAGTTTTAACCAGGAGACCATTGTCTTGAATTGTAAGTTACGTTAGTGCCTTTGGCACATGCCGATTGTCACATGTTTTTTAGTGACATTTGTGACTTGTTTTCTGTCGTTGTGTTAAGTTGCTTCCGTACATATTTCATTTCCGTACTTATTTTAAGCCCAACAATGACGTTTTTCCTTAACCTGACAAAGTGGTTGCCCAAAAAATTTAATGTTCTGTTATTTGTATGCCTTCCCGTGAGACCGGGTTGCTACTTGACAACTAGTTACCTTAATTATTTAATTGTTGCTGTATAAACATTTTTAACTGTGCTGATTGTGATTGTTTTAAACTATAGCGTGCAGAGATTCCTTTTGTGATTATTGCTGCTTCTCAGCTAAATGGGAACAGGTTTGAAATAGCCGCCTACAGACGGCATGAGGTTAGACATGATCAACACGCTGTCCTTTGGTTAGTTAGTTACTCACTGTTTGATGATCCACGATGGTTCAGGTGGTCCAAGAGTTGTTTGAATGGTGTATTGTGGGATACTGGGTTAGGCTATAATCTGCTTTGGCTGAATGTAGCGTCATGAACAAAATCAAAACCCCAAACAAACTAAATAAACACAATCAGTTCAAATCAGTGGCAGAATAAACAAATTCATCCAAGGAAACTTTGATGCCGCAATACAATTAGCCAAAACACATGGTGGTTGAAGGCTGTTTCCTTGTGGCGTCTTCCATAGTCCACTAAATTCGGCTCACCTGCCTTCAATACGATCTTCCTGAGATGCGAGGTCAGGTGACACTGTGCACTTGGTTTAGCACCAAAAGTACCACCAAGTGCTGCAAAACTATTTACTTTAAAGTAACTGAAAACAATATGAAATTATAAGAGCTTGCTAGAAATGGCTTTAACAGTGATGTTGCACTGTAAATTAACTGAATTGATGAGGATATTTGCTGAAATGTTGAAGTATTCCTTTAACTCTGTATAAACTGACTTCTGTTCTGTGTATCCACATGTTCACCTGTTAAACTGGTAAAATGGCTCCAGAGTGAGTTCACAATCAGTTCAAGGAGCTACTCATTCTAAAGGTCATATTCTGGACCTAGTAATTTCTTTTGGTTTCTCCCCAGAAAATGTAGAGTTAATAGATTTCCCAGTATCAGGCCACAAAGCTGTTATTTTTAAAGCTCCTTTACCCTCTTCTCCTGTTTTAAAACCTCATCACATCATTCGGTCCCGCATTTTTAACGCTGACTCTGCAGCCAAATTCAGTAATTATTTTATCCCCACTACAACTCCTCCACAAAATCCAGATGAATTTTTAACTTCTTTTAACAGTCACTCTCTTTCCATTCTTGACCGTATTGCCCCTATGAAAATCAGAAAGTCAAAACCAAACTCACTTCCATGGGTCAATGATCACACTCAATCCCTGAAACAACAGTGCAGAAGACTTGAACGTAAATGGAAGTTAACCAAGTCCACTGCTATTCACAATACTCTTAAGGACCATATGCTAACATACCAGAAAGCAATAAAAGACGCAAGATCAGCTTATTTCTCAGATATAATTTCCAAAAACAATCACAACCCTAAAGTACTTTTTAATGTCATCAGCTCTGTTCTTAATGGACCAACCACTACCGACCTTGAACCGTGTAATGAATGGACAGAGAAATTTGCTGCACAATTTGTTGGGAAGATAGAGAACATTCGGTCTCAAATTTCACCAAATCCACGAAATCTACCCACCATCAACAATAATTCTGTCTCCCTCACACAGTTTCAAACCACAAACATCTCACCACTTGGTGTTTTAATTTCTCAAATGAAATCCTCTACTTTTGTTTTAGACTGTATCCCAACTAAGTTTTTAAAAGAGATATTTCCTGTCCTGTTATTTTATCAATTATCAACAGTTCTTTGACTTCTGGCATCTTTCCAAAGGATTTTAAACATGCTATTATTCAACCACTACTGAAAAAACCCAATCTGGATCCCCTTTTGCTTAATAACTACCAACCAATTTCTAAATTATCGTTTTTATTTATTTTATTTATTTTTTATAAAGTAATTTCAACCCAATTAATCTCTTTTATGAATAACAATAACACTTTTAACAGTTTTCAGTCAGGCTTTAGAGCCCACCATAGCACAGAGACAGCCCTTGTTAAGGTTTTTAATGATATACTTTTAACAGCTGACAGAGGTGCCTGCTCAGTCCTGGTGCTTTTAGATTTAAGTGCAACCTTTTGACACCATTGACCACTCTATTCTCCGGCACCGTCTAGAAACCTGGGTTGGTCTAAAGGGAGCAGCTCTTCAGCTACTACACTCTTACCTCGCTAATAGAACTTTCTCTGTTGTTTTAGAAAATGCCATCTCCTCTGTTACGCATCTTAATTGTGGGGTTCCTCAAGGGTCCATTCTTGGCCCACTGCTGTTCTCAATTTATATGCTTCCCCTAAGCCAGATCATTCAGAGCCACGGTGTCTCCCACCATAGTTATGCAGATGACACTCAGCTATATGTCCCTCTCCACCCCAATAACTCCTCTAGCTTAGATAGCCTTCTTTCCTGCCTCAATGACATCAAATGCTGGATGTCGCAAAGTTTTTTAAAATTTAACGATGATAAAACTGAACTTATAGCCATTCGTCCAACAATCTCTACCACCTGCTTCACGTCAAGCTTGGTTCCCTCAGTACAAACATGAAACAGACTGCTAGAAATCTTGGTGTAATATATGATGCAGATCTCTGTCTTGATGCTCAAGTAAAGGCAGTTGTTCAGTCATGCTTCTTCCAGCTCAAAAAGATCTCTAAAGTCAGAACTTTTTTTATCTCCTTCCGATTTACATAAGGTTATACATGCTTTTATTTTTTCCCAACTAGACTACTGTAATGCACTTTATGTTGGTATCAGCGAGAGCTCCATTCACCGACTACAACTGGTGCAGAACACTGCCGCCCGAATTTTAACAAGCACTAACAAATACGAACACATCACTCCTGTGCTCGCCAATTTACACTGGCTGCCCGTTATGTTCAGAATTGATTTTAAGATTTTAATGATTACTTTTAAAGCATTAAACGGCCTTGCCCCAAATTACATCAAGGATCAATTGACCCCCTACGTGCCTGTGCGTTCCCTTAGATCAGCAGATGCAGCTTTGCTGGTTATTCCCAGATCTCGGCTTGTGACCAAAGGTGCCCGGGCCTTTGCGGTTAGAGCCCCCCGACAATGGAACACTGCCTATTGAAATCAGACTCGCTACTTCATTACCATCTTTTAAGTCCCTTCTAAAAACCTTCTTTTATAGGAAAGCGTTTTTGAGTGATTAATATGATGCTGGCTTTTATCATCCCTCTCTGGCCATTTTATTCTGCTTTCTAAATTGTATTTTACCCCCAGATGTTTCTTGTTTTTCTGATCCCTCTGCTGATTGTATCTTATTCTTTGCTGATTTATTGTTTTGTTTTTTGTTTTTTGTTGTTTTTTCTTCTGAAAAGCACTTTGTAACCTTGTTTAGAAAAGTGCTATATAAATAAAGTTTATTATTATTATTATTATTATTCACTGAGGTGTTTTTGAGCTGCTAGAAAAAAAAATGTCAAAACAACCTAAGAGTGTTTGTTCTGTCCACGGCTGTGATTCAACCATGCTGCTTTATCATTTTCTCCGCAGGGCTCCGGGCTGAAGGAGAACACAACTCAACAGGTATATAGAGAAAGAAAAGAGAAAATAAAGAATCATTAAAGCAAAATCAATCAAATTTTAGTTTGATCTGAATTAAATTCACTTCTTTTACTGATGACTCTTGTTTCTGTTCAGAGTCTGATGATATTAGGTTGGTGGGAGGAGACAGTCGCTGTGCAGGAAGACTGGAGATGAAACATCAGGGAGACTGGAGACCAGTGGGTGACTCTGACTGGACCCTGAAGGAAGCAGCTGTTGTCTGTAGAGAGCTGGACTGTGGCTCTGCTGTTTCTGTAGGAGAGAGAGAGGAGTCCTCATACAGATCTTTTTGGATCTTAAGGCCTGACTGTGTTCAGTCTGGAGCTGCTCTGAGGGAGTGTGCAACATCACATCCCTCTTCCTACAGCCTGGATCTCGCCTGCTCAGGTAAGCCCAACAGTGACATCATCTATGACATCATTTATGACAGTAATGTACCAAGGTTGACAAACACATGCACCAGTTAGAATGGCAGCAGACTGACTCCAGCAGCCATGTCTGACGAGCTGCTGCCTCCGTAAATCAGGTGCTGAATGCAGCAAGATATATAATGTTGGAACTGTTCTGAGTCCAGTTTGAATCACTGAATTGTTGTTTCATGACATCTTTTTATTTTGTTTCTGGTGTCTTTTATCTCTCTCTATTTTATCTTCTCTCATCTCTCCAGACTCTGTCAGGCTGGTGAATGGGACTAGTCTGTGCTCAGGCAGACTGGAGGTGAAGACTACCCAGTCGAACCAGTCGTGGTCCTCAGTGTGTGATGCTGACTTTGACCAGCAGGATGCAGAGGTGGTCTGCAGGGAGCTTGGCTGTGGGGCTCCTTCAGTCCTCCAGGGGGCGCTCTATGGAGAAGTGGAGGCTTCAATGTGGACCAAAGAGTTCCAGTGTGGAGGAAATGAGTCTGCTCTCCTGGACTGTAGAAGCTCAGGCTCAGAGAGAAACACCTGCTCACCTGGCAAAGCTGTTGGACTCACCTGCTCAGGTAGAAGAGGAGCTGCAGCTCTGATCTGGTTCATTTCTGTTCTAATGAAACTCACTTTATTCTTTTACTGATAACTCTCTTGTTTCTGTTCAGAGTCTGATGATGTCAGGTTGGAGAATGGACACAGTCACTGTTCAGGAACACTGGAGGTGAAACATCAGGGAGACTGGAGACAAGTGGATGACCATTATACTCACTGGAACCTGGAGGAAGCAGCTGTTTTTTGTAGAAAGCTGGACTGTGGTTCTGCTGTTTCTGTAGGACAAGTTGAGATATCTCATCCCATATCTGTGTGGAAGTTCAGGTCTGACTGTGTTCAGTCTGGATCTGCTCTGATGGAGTGTTCAATATCATATTCCTCTACTTCCATGCTGTTCCTAACCTGCTCAGGTAAGTCTTTCAGTGACATCATCTATCACAGTAATGTACCCAGGTTGACACACACATGCACCAGCTAGAATGGCAGCAGACTGACGCCAGCATTCATGACGGAGTCTGATGATCAGGTGCTGAATGCAGCGAGATATATAAACTGGGAAAAGAAAGTTTGGAAACTTTTGTTTGGTGGATTATTTCTCTGTTGTTACAATGCTAATTGGCATTGTATTTTACATCGTTGGAAAGCCTATTTATTTACCTCCACAATGATGTCCAGCTTGTAAGGATCTTGCATTTGTGGGATGAGCAGCACAGCTGATTATGTGGGTAGCGCCCAAGAAAAATTTGCCAAAATGCTCTGCGAATGGTAAACAGTGTATTCTCATAAGGCTACCAGGAAGCTTGCAATGACTGCCCTTCCCTGTCAGGCCCGTTTGCTGGTGTCGACAACACAGACAATGGAACCTGAACATGTGGGGGAATGTCATGTTCAGTGATGAGTCCAGGTTCTGTCTGCGAAAGTTGGATGGCAGGGTCAAAGTATGGAGACGACGCGGAGAACGCTATGCTGATTGTTGCACCGATGGAGTAACAGCTTTGGGCGGGGGCAGTGTCATGGTGTGGAGCGGCATCTCCCTCACTGGCAAAACAAGGCTTTCATCATTGAAGGCCATCTCAATGCAGTGAGATATCGGGATGAGATTCTGCAGCCAGTGGCGATCCCATATCTCCACAATCTGGGACCTAACTTCATCCTCCAAGATGACAACGCTCGCCCCCACAGAGCCAGGGTTATCACAGACTACCTCCACAATGTGGGAGTAGAGAGAATGGAACGGCCTGCCAAGAGTCCAGACCTCAACCCAATTCAACACTTGTGGGATCAGCTTGGGCTTGCTGTACGTGTTAGAGTGACCAACACAACCCCGCTGGCTGACCTGCAACGAATCCTGGTTGAGGAATGGAACGCCATCCCACAGCAACGTGTGACCAGGTTGGTGACCAGCATGAGGAGGAGGTGCCAGGCTGTTGTGGCTGC
>CAKAKR010061974.1:24996-39632 GCA_916700685.1 Adelosebastes latens | reverse complement strand
CTCTCTGCTCCACTCAACAACTAATAACACCAGCCCGACGGACATCTCCATCTGAAGCTTAACGAGGAACCGGTTAACAATCATTGGTCCTAGCCAGAAGACACAGAGACAGACCTGGAGCTGATGAAGAGCTGGTTGGTCCTCCAGCAGACACGAGCTGTTTGGTTGGACAGAAAATGGCTGCGAGACGACCAGAAAGAGCCAGTCCCAGCGAGGACACACAGAGTACTACCACCACCAGCCGCTAGAGGACACTAGAGGACCAGTCCCAGCGAGGACACGAGAAACACTACCGGGACCAGCCACTAGAGGACACTAGAGGGCAGGACCTCCAGGAAGAGCCAGTCCCAGCGAGGACACGAGAAACACTACCACTACCAGCCACTAGAGGACACTAGAGGGCAGGACCTCCAGGAAGAGCGCCGGTCTGGGGGTAAAAAGAAAAAGAAAAAGAAAAGGAAAAATTAAAAAGAAAAAAAAAAAGAAAAAGAAAAAGGAAAAAGAAAAGAAAAAATAATAGGAAAAAGAAAAAGAAAAAGAAAAAAGTAAAAAAAGAAAAAAGAAAAGAAAAAATAATAGGAAAAAGAAAAAAGAAAAAATAATAGGAAAAAGAAAAATTAAAAAGAAAAAGAAAAAAGAAAAAAGAAAAAAGAAAAGAAAAACTAATAGGAAAAAGAAAAAGAAAAATTAAAAAGAAAAGAAAAGAAAAAGAAAAAAGAAAAGAAAAAATAATAAGAAAAAGAAAAATTAAAAAGAAAAGAAAAATAATAGGAATAACAAAAAGATAAAGAAAAACATTTTAAAAGAAAAAGAAAAAGAAAAAAGAAAAGAAAAAAAGAAAAGAAAAAGAAAAAAGAAAAGAAAGAGAAAAATTAAAAAGTAAAAGAAAAAAACAAACAACCTCATATTTTTCCAATCATATTAATGTGTCTAAGATACTGAAATAATGTTCTATAACACTCATTTAGTGAGTTCTTTTGTAGAATATCTATTAAATCAAAGTGTACTTTAATCTCTTTCTTCCTCATATCTCTCACAATGCACCATGACATGCTCCACCGTCTCCTCTTGTCCACAGTAATCACATCTACCTGTGTTTACCTGATTAAATAGTGTGCTGTTTAGTCCAGTGTCTGAACTGTCACTGAGACGCTCTCATAGGATGAACGAGGCCCCGCCTCCAGGGTAGAGGGCCGTGCTGCGTTCAGGGACACCTCACAAGCTCCGACCTCACAGCTTTAAGCAAACTCAGCACAATGATGTAGTAGTAACTGCGGAATTGTAAATGTGGTATTTTTAAGCTTTTCAAACTGTGTATTTTAGTTTCATAATGAAGGCTAATCAAGGTACAGCGTCACTGAATTCTGAAACGATAGAATGAGGAGAAAATACACATTGAATTGGCACTTTCGGTCGTAATCGCGCTGTTTTGCCACAATTCCCACATTTATGGCTGCACGAGAATGCATCTCTTCTAGCCTACAAGTTTCCCCTCTAATCTTTCACACTTTAACTCTGTTTTAACTCTGATTTAACTCTGATTTAACTCTGTTTTAGTGCTTTTATCTCAAGAAAACTGCCCGTAAATGTTTTCTGTGGAAACAGGCGTCTGAAATGCTGCACTGAAGGACCAAATACCCGCAGAAAGCCTCTTTAAGAACCTATTAACTGAAGTTATGTGTAGAGAACTGTTCAGAGAACTCAGCTGCTAGCTAACATTTCACCACTAAACAAGGTAAGCTGTGTTCTCCAGCCAACAAAATTAAAGTTTAATGGCAAATGTATTGTATTTATATGTGTCAGATAGTTTATGATGTTTATTTGTTTACCCGTTTACCCTAAAGTTAGCTGTGTGCTAATGTTGAGGTTTCACCACTAGATGGAGCCCGTTACCATGACAACAATAAGACTACTCTCTAAGTCATCATGATGCTCTTTAGATGGCACTTTACTATATTAAAATACTTTTATTACACTGCCTTTGCTGCTCATTTGATATATTGATATTTCCCCTTTGTGTTTCTGTCAAACAGGCAAATAATGTCAGCTATTCAGTGTCATATATCAATATATATCATGGTGGATATAATGTTGTTTTTGCATCATTTTCAATGTGCATGTTCATTTATTTATTTACAATATGTTTATACATGTCTGACTCCATAACAGTGATTTTTATTTTTTTCTCAAAGTTTAAATTATGTTGAATATGGAGGACGGAACCTGCCAAAATGAATACAAAATAAATTAATAAATAAATAAATATGTCATTAAGTGTAGCAAAAATAATATTAAATAAAATCTTTATTTATTCATTTATTTATCTTTTTATTAATTCCCTTAATTATTTACTCTTCTGTTTAATTTCCCTTTTTATTTATTCATGTATTTATATTTATTAATTTTTATATGTATTTATTTTTTGCATTCATTTTTATTTTTTTTATGTATTTTATATTTATTTTTAAATGTATTTATTTATGCATTTATTTATGCACAATTGTCCCTTTGCATTTCACCCCTTATTTCTGTATTCTTTTCTTTATACATTTCTTTGCACATTTCTTTTTTACATTTCTTTATGCATTTCTGCCTCATTATAACCTGTGGCATCATGGGGTCAGGGAAAAAAGAAAAGAAAAGATTAAATAGAAGAGTAAATAAATAAGGGAATTAATACAAAGATAAATAAATTAAGAAGCAAATTAAGACAGAAATATCAATTTATGTCACATTTTATGAATTGATTAATGGCTTCATTTATTTTGAATATTATTTTAGATATATTTAATGACACATTTACTTATTTATCAAGTCATTTATTTATTTATTCATTTACTTTTTACAAATTCCGTTCTCTATAGGTTGAATGTTGTCTTTCCCATCCTGTTTGTGTAAAAAAAAAAAGACATCATTTGAATTTTGGCATACATTTTTTTACAGGTCTCATTCAGAAACTTAAGTACTGACATTCAGTAATGCCGGTCAGTGGACGTAATCCAGTTCAATCCACATCTGGCCTGCAGTCGGAGGGAGCTCAGGGGCCAAAGTCCATCCTCACTGACGGTGGCTGTGGCTTTGTTTTTGTGTGTCTGTGCTTCTAGGACTAACACCAGAGGTATAGCCGCTCTCAGTGTCCAGAGTCGTAGCAGTAAAACATGGACCCGCCAACCGGGCCGTCGGTGGGGCCTTATGACTACGACCTGCTGGTTATTGGAGGGGGGTCAGGAGGCCTGGCTGTGGCAAAGGTAAGCTCTGCATTCAGTCACAGAGTAGTCGTCTTTTCTGAATCTTTGAGATAAGGAATAATGACAGAATGCAGGGCTTAAAGAAAGTATAAATCTATGCATTCTTATATATATTCATGTACACTCTCTTATACACTACATATATATACATTATTAGAGGAAAAGCAAAAGTAGAATCCGTACACTGTTCTTTGCTCCCACTGCAACATTTTGATCAATCAGATCTTGAACAGACCCAAAGCAACACTGATAAACATTATACAGTACGTGTCTCAAAACGACAGTAACCCTGTTTAGCAACAACTATTCTGATATCATTCTTGTCACTATTCCAGCTTCTTAAATATAACGTTTTGCTGCTTTGCTGGAAGTAAATTAAACATCTTTTGGTTTTCGACTACCAGTCAGACAAAACAAGACCCATAGATAGACCCATAGACCCATAACATAGACTTCTATACAATCAGACTTCTTTTACCAACCAGAGGAGTCGCCCCCTGCTGGCTGTTAGAAAGAATGCAAGTTTAAAGCACTTCAGCATTGGCTTCACTTCTCAGACCCGGAGGTCACCCACATCTTCACTGTTTTGGTTGACTCTCACGGCTCTCATAATGTAATTTTTCAGCCGCAGTAGCATACTCTCTGTAGTTTTAAGTTCCTCTTCATGCATCCAGCTTCGCTACCAGTGGTCAGAGGACACTCCACCAACTGAACCTCATAATTACGGCTAATCTGGTCAACGAACGCACACGTTTGCCAAAGCACAGCTCAGATAATTATCATATTAATGAGCTTTATGGTAATGGGATGATCTGTGAGCAGCTCTAGAGGAAAGTGGAAATGAGATGAAGGGAACAGGAGCTGGGATTGTTGAGAGAGGACAAACGCTTAACCCGTTTCAATATTTAATTTCCCTCTCTCTCTGTGTTGCTGTCTAGACTCCGTCGCTCTCATTTATTCCGTTTTTATTCCGTCCTCTCGCTCCGTTAGGAAGCGGCGGAGTTGAGGAGAAAGGTGCTGATCCTTGACCTCGTGGCTCCCTCTCCAAGAGGCACCGAGAGGGGTGAGTGTTTAATCCTCACAGCCTGAAGAGTCGTGATTATGGATCATTTCTCTTCTCTTCTCTTCTCTAGTTATGTTTCATATGTTTCACTGTGTTTCTACTGAGTTGTGTTTTTGCTTGAAATAGTATTTCTTTAGTCAGAAAGTCTCTTTTCTTCCCACTTCTCATTTTGTCTTTGCTGTCATGCTTTCCTTTTTTTTCTTTTCCTTTGGTTTCTTTCCTTTTGTCTTCTGTTTTCCTTTCTTGTTTTCTCTCTTCTCCTCTGCTTTCTTTTCCTTCTCCACTTCTTTCTTGTCTTCTCTTTTCCTCCAGAACTGGGAGGTTCCAGTCTCAACATGGACAGCATCAGGAAATTTCTCCAACAGGCATCTCTGCTTGGACAAGCTATTCAAGACTCTCAGAAATATGGCTGGAGGCTGAAAGAGCATGGTAATATAAAAGAAGAGATTATTGAAATTAATAGTGTGACTATTTTGATATACTATTGACAATTCAAAGCTGAGATACAAATTTTGAAAACCAAATTTAAAGTGAAAACTTGAAACAATGCAGCAATGTAAGAATAATAAACGTGACTAAATCAAATCTAGTATATACATATTAGGGCCTCAATTGATTAAAATATTTAATTGCGATTAATCACAAATTAATCACACGATTTTTATCTGTTCAAAATAAACCTTAAAGGGAGATTTGTCAAGTATTTAATCCTCTTATCAACATGGGAGTGGACAAATATGCTGCTTTATGCAAATGTATGTATTTATGTATTATTGTAAATCAATTAACACAAAACAATAACAGATATTGATCCAGAAACCCTCACAGGTACTGCATTTATCATAAAACAATATGCTCAGATCATAACATGGCAAACTGCAGCCCAACAGGCAACAACAGCTGTCAGTGTGTCAGTGTGCTGACTTGACTGACTTGACCCAAACTGCATGTGATTATCATAAAGTGGGCATGTCTGTAAAGGGGAGACTCGTGGGTACCCATAGAACCCATTTACATTCACACATCTGGAGGTCAGAGGTCAAGGGACCCCTTTGAAGATGGCCATGCCAGTTTTTCCTCACCAAAATCAAAAATTAGCGTAAATTTGAAGCGTTATTTAACCTCCTTCATGACAAGATAGTATGACTTGGTTGGTACCAATGGATTCATCAGGTTTTCTAGTTTCATATGATACCAGTATCTTCACTCTAGCTTTAAAACCTGAGCCTGCTACAACCTAAAAATCACAAGTTGCCCTAATGCGTGAAAGAAATTAGTGGCGTTTGACAGCCCTAATATATATTATATATATATGTTATATGAATCATCTGTAACCATGTCTGCTTCATTTCAGCGTCTCATGGCTGGACTGAGCTGGTGGAGGCCATGCAGGAGCAGGTGAAGACTCGTAGTCTGGAGTTGAGGAGGGAGCTGAAGAGCTGCGGAGTCTTCTACCTCAACGCTCGGGGAGAGTTAGTCGGGCCACACACAGTGGAGGTACACACTTTATATTCCAGATCTGTGATGGAATTATTTGTGCTAATTTTAACCATTTTTTTTTTTTTACCACTTGGGATTTATGTCATTCCAAGACTGTTTAGGGACCCCAGTATGCAGAAATATTCAAAATACACCATTTTAGAATAGGAGAAAATAACAAATTTATACTGCATTAAAAAAAACCTGCATGGTTTTTGCCCCACACTAGGTCCTTACCATCTGGGACAACTAATGTAAGCTGTTCTTTTCTTGTTTCTGTTGAATCAGGTGACGGATGTGGATGGGAGGAAGAGGCGTCTGACAGCAGAGACCCTGGTCATCGCTACAGGAGACACACCTCAGTATCTGGGCATACCTGGGGACAGAGAGTTCTGCCTGACCAGGTCAACCAGCTCTCACAGTACACTCCACATGTGCCTCACTTAAAACAACTGTATAATTATACATCGACCGCATCGCAGAAGCTCTGATGTTCCCTCTCTTCACCTCCCAGTGAGGACCTCCTCTCCCTGCCTCACCCCCCAGGTCGGACCCTGGTGGTCGGCGGGTCCGCAGAGGGGTTGGAGTTCGCCGGCTTCCTGCGTGGCCTCGGGCTGCTGGTCGCCGTCATGCTGCAACCCGACCTGCTCCCTGGGTTTGATCAGAAGATGGCACAGAAGATAGAAAACCACATGATCGTCAGCGGAGTGGACTTCCTCTATCACTCCTCACTCAGCAAGGTACTGAGGAAGATAAAGACAGAGATCACTGACATTAGGACACTGGAAATGTCCCTTTTTAACGTAGTGTTGCTCTCGTCTGTGTTAGGTGGAGCAGACCGGAGCCTGCAGTGAGGAGGACGTTTCAGGTATGGAACCTGTTTTTATTTATTTATTATTATGATAGAAACAGAATAAAAGTAGCGTGATTAAAAGGCCAAACATGGTAATGTGAAGATTATACATTCTATTTTCACCACTGTGCTTTCTCAGTTTAACTGATGTTAGTCAATCTGTGTAAATACTAACAACAAATAAATAGCTCCTATAACTTGAATTCTTATTTTAAGGTGATTCTGCACCAACACCAGAGCAGGTTTCTAGAGGGAGACTTCGGGTGACCATCATATCCCAGGAAGGCCAAACTAAACAGGAAGACTTTGATACGGTACGTTACCCACGTCCAATTCATCGTGTTTTTGGTTCTCCAGTAGTTTTCCTGTCAATGTTTCAAAGAACAGTAGAAAGCAGCCTTGTTTTTAGGTTGATGACCATGCGTTTTTGAGATTATCAAAATGCGTGTCTCTGTGTGTGCAGGTGCTGCTCGCCGTTGGGAGGAAAGCCTCCACCAGCGACATTGGCCTGGAGTGTGTCGGGGTGCAGTGCAGACAGGAGTGAGTTAAATCTGTCCACATTCACGTTGACCTTAGTGTGTTTTGCGGCAGGTTTCTGTGAGGTAAAATGACTGTTTTTGTGAATGTAGTCTGGTGGCTTTGAAGAGAGCGATATAACGGCTTTCCCCCTCTGAAAGGGCTGTCTGACGGCGAGGTAAAGCAGCAGAACAATTATTTTAGCCACCTAAAAAAACGTTTATTTAGAATATTTTCAGGCAGCCCTTTCTGACAGGGGACCGAAGCAGTTATATCACACATATCTTCAAAGCTACCAGACCAGACTCCATTCACAAAATCAGTCATTTTACCTCTCAGAAGACGGGAGTTGCTGGTCTACCGACTTTCGGATCTGAACTAACGTGGCGTCCACAGCAGTACGTTGCTTAGCTTCCGTGCCGGTACTCCTGTCTGCTTCTCCAAGCTGGAAGCACGCCGACCGCCATCTAAGTTACTGTAGGTAATACACTGACTATAAAGATGTTTATATACTGTGCATGTAGCAGCGTCATCATGCAGAAACCTACGTCAGGTTAAGGAACACCACTGGGAAGTTACAGAATGATGTAAAAACCCGCCCTTTAAGGTTTTGTGTGTGTGTGTGTGTGTGTTTTTCCGTGTGCAGCACTGGCAGGATCCTGGTGAACGAGAGCGATCAGACCAGTGTAGATCACATTTACGCCGTCGGATCAGTGCAGCATGGACGCCCCTCCACCACAGGCCTCTCAGTGCATGCTGGGACACTGCTGGCCCGCCGCCTCTACAGAGGAGACAGCATCTTGGTACACAGTTTGGAATTAGTTATACTAATATTGATCAGACAAATTGAATGATCATGTCTGTGTTGTGTTTTGATTGTATGCTTTAAAGCTTGTGCATGAGCCAAACGTCGCATATGAGATAATAAATATAGAATCGATTTGAGCTAATATCGTTTGTCATTGACAGTGTGATTACACCAATGTGCCAGCTGTTGTGCTGACTCCAGTGGAATATTCTGCCTGTGGTCTGTCTGAGGAGAAAGCCAATCTAACATTTGGAGAAAACAGTGTAGAGGTACACTTATACACAAACATATCAAATCATACAAACAAAGTTCTCATCTTGTAGTGATGATCTAAAAATCAAAAATGTCTGCCCTTTTTCCAGGTGTATCACAGCTACTATTGGCCTCTGGAGTGGACACTTCCTGCCAGGAATAAAAACTCCTGCTATGTGAAAGTCATCTGCCACATCCCCGACCATGTAAGACTTTTTTTTTTTTTCTTTTAAAGCTGCACTAATCAATATTCTAATATTAAAGGTGCTGTTGATAATATTCAGCTACTAGATGTTGCGTTCTCCCTCCCCCCGTTCCGTTGCATTTACTTGCAATCTCTGTTTTTTCCACACTAACTGACGATGCCGATACTTTTGTACTTTTACTTTAGAAAGATTTTGAATGCAGGACTTTTACTTGTATTTACTTGTATTTGTGGTATTACTACTTTAACGTAAACTATCTGAGTGCTTCTTTCACCTCTGTGGCTGATACTGAGGCAGGATTAGCAAAGAGTAAAATAAAAGAATTGACCGATGAACAGAAGGAAAGCTAAAAGGGTACAGTGATAGTCACCCCTGGTTGCTCATCATTCAACAGATGGAGAGTATTGTGGGATTTGAAAGGATTCCAAACTGATCCTGAATTGGCCCTCTTCCTCCTAGACTGTTATGTAATATGTCTATTTTATTTATGAAATACATTTGCGAGCATGCTTGCCAACCTTGAGACCTCAAAAATAGGGAGGATTTCAAAACCAAAAATTGAGTTTCATAGACTTTGTTTCCTGTATTCTGGTGACTGTTAAAGGGTTTGTAACTTTCAGAAATGCTTCTTAACAGCGACACCTGTGGCCGTGAAATCAACGAAAGTCAGCGTCGGGCTCGTGCTTGTGCTCGCTCTACATAGACATGAGCGAGCATCGCTCAAAACAGTGAGGCGACACACGTCTGCTAAAACCACAATATCACTCTATATTTCAGCTGCTTGGCAGTAATGTTAGCTGACCAGACGACGGTCTCTCCATGAATCACTGCTGATACTGTGTTTGCTTCTCGCTGAGGCAGCGAGAAACTCGGCTCCCTCCGCCCGCAGCCGGAGTGAACAGGGAGACACCGGCACCCGGTCGGTAACGAGACAACAACGTTTCTCTTTGCAGAGTCCCGTCACTTCACAAGACACGGAAAACCTCTGTTGGTCTGGAGGAGCTGCAGCAGTTATTTCTGCACAAACGTCCACTGTACATTCACTAGATATTCTCAGAGCTAAACTAACTCTTCTGCAGTGTGGAGTGAGCGCGCGTTCACATCTAGAGGTGGAGCGAGTACGCGAGAACGCGCGCGCTGTCTGAGTGACGGCAAGCAGGCAGAGGAGACGAGGCTCCGGCCACACGCGAGCGTGCATATGCGAACGCGCATGTGTCCCGACCCGGTACATTTATACACTTAAAAAGTTACAAACAGTCCCTTTAAAGAATGAACATAAAAAAAAAAAAAAAACAGGAAAAAACATTAGGTCAGTATTGTTGTCTGTGTGGAAACAGTAGGGCTTATACATACATGCTATATAGTGCCAGAAACAGGTTGAGATAACGAAAAGGAAAAAAAGATGTGAAAAATTGCCATTGCCAAGTACTGCAAAGCTCAATTTATATAAAGTTGAGAGGCTAGCCCACTTCAGTTAGTGAACCTATTTATGACCAAGTTGCGTCGTTCTTGTCACTCGCTTCCTAAAGAAATGCACGCGCTAGCCAGAGCAAGAGCTGTACAACACAAGGCGGTGGTGCTCATGGGAAATGCGGTCTTCGTTCCGGGAAAACACTACTGCTACTGTTTTTGTCCACCGGGGCCGTCAAAACCAACACAAAATGAAAAGTTCCTTGTAGTTGCTTTAATGTTTTGTAGAGATGGGCGTTCGATATCGAAGCTCCGAAGCTAGATCCTCTCCTGTTACAACACATTGTGTCGGAGCTTGTGTCAAATGAGGAATACCACGTGACTGATGACGTCCGAACCTACGAACGTCACCGGTGCTTCAGCAAGCGTTTCATTCAGTTTTTAAACTATGTGCTGGGCTGATAGGAGGAGAATAATTGAGGAAAATGTCAATGTACACTAGAAAGTACACTAGTACTGGATGTAATTAGGTATCACTCTCTCATCATATCCAACATTAAACATCTAATGAGGCGACCGTGTAGTAATAGTTATGTCCAAACTAATTGAAGTTCCCCCCACACTTCCATAAGTGTGATACTCAGCACCTCAGCTATCAAGTAATGAGACTTTTGTTTGGCTTTTTCCTCTGGAGATATTTAGTCATAATGCCTCCAATTGTGCAATAGTTCACACCGCATTAGTCCACCCACCTCTTTGTTATATTTTTAGCTCCGCAATTGACTTGGCAGCACTCGAACATACAGTAACTGCATTTCAGAACGCGGCTCTGCCAAGCTGCTGGTGACGGTGTTCATATCTCTGCTCATTATCACTTTATTCCCCGTCTGCAGATTGGAATACACCGAGGCCCATCATAACCACTAAACTAGCTTTTAATATTTATTAGTCTGTTTTTATGGTTTTAAATGTGTGAGTGGATTACCTGAGGTGAGTCTGGTGACTTGGACTAGAACAGATTACAACTTGGGTACTGGGTACTGATTAAGGCATGACTGTTCCGACATGGGAACTAGACTCGGACAAGACCTCAGGGATGTGGATCCAAGCTCATACTTGAAAACGGGACTTGGGACTATATTCAGACATTATTTTTCTAACTCCTACACATGGAAGAGCTGGAATTCAACGACTATGTGACATGGACAAGACAGTGTTGACTTTGACTCACATGCTAAGGAACTTGGACTCTACTAGATTCAGTCTCAGACAGGATCTTAGGGATTTGGAATGAGGCTCACGTTTGAGAACAGAGGGACTTGGACTCGACTTGGACATGAACTTTGCAACTCTAGAACACAAATCAAGGAACTCTGACACAACAAACAAACACAAGACTTTCAACCAGGAGACCGCTGTTTGTGTCCCATGTGAAACTAAAAGTAACATTGACTTATTTTGTCAATAGTTTCCTATCCTTAACTAAGTGGTTGTGTTGCCTAAACCTGTGAAAAAGGAAGTTTATTTTGAAAGGACACTGCATGTAACGAGCGTATATTGACACGCCGTCCCCAGGTCCGTCCAAAAGTAACGTAGGTGGGGTACCAAGCGGCGGTATTTGACAAGTTGGGAGTGAGAATGTCTTCAAGTCTAACAACCTTTAGTACAACACTGCTGTGTCTCAACAGGAGCGTGTGGTCGGTGTCCACGTCATGGGTCCCAACGCTGGAGATGTCCTCCAAGGCTTCGTTGCAGCGATGAAATGTGGTCTTACCAAGCGACAACTGGACGCCACGGTGGGCATCCACCCCGGGTCAGCCCAGGTCAGCATCCCTTTTTATCTCCACACTATTTCATAAAAACAGCTGTGATGCCACTACTCGAGTAAGTACAGAGTGCACACGGTGCACTACATTAGAGGATGTGGACGAAACTCCAGATTCATTAACTTAAAGATTAAACATGACAACTAACTTTGGTCTTTGTTGCTTATAATAACCGCTAATAAATACAACAATTTGTATAGAGGCAAGTAACAAAAGACCAACTGGGCCAGCGAAAAAAAACAGACGTTGAACGTTGCTCGTACTGTATACCTGCTGCTTTTGACACCTATGGATACCGCACTCTGTTTGGAAGTACTGTGCTGAGGTCAGTTTTCAGATATTACCATGTTCAGTCCTTGAAACAGCTCTGGTGTCCGGGGTCAAAGCCAGAGCAGCACATTCAAATGAGTTTCCTGCTCTGAATGCTGCCTGTCTGAATTATTCATGGCCTGTATTTAATAAACCTCGCAGTCCATCCTTGTGGAGACTGACCCCGGAGTACATGAGCGGGTTAATACAAGCTGACAGTTTCTAAACTTTAATTAATAAGGCCATTCAATGGAGTGTTGAGTAGAGGTGACCGGTCCTGCCGATGTCAGCTAAGAAAGGTGTTTGGCGATATTGTGTAATGGCTGATCATAGATCCCCCCCCGCCGCTGGACTGATTGATTAGGTAGATTGATCCAAGGGGATGCGGGATCCTTTGATTGTGATTATGAGCCTTTTATTGACAGAGATTTCATCTTAGATTTCAGATCAATGGGCCTCATGCAAGAACCTCTCGTACAGATTGGTTCTGAAGTGGTTTGTACGAGTGATTTAGGAGAACTTTTCTCCTATTTTGGTCCAGACCTGTCGTAGGAGTCATGTGTAATTAGTCTGCTGTTATCCAAATCTAAGTTTTTCATTAATAGATTGTATATTTCATTACTTTTAAGTACGGCTGTCAATCGATTCAAATATTTAATTGCGATTAATTGCACGTTTTATCTGTTCAAAATGTACCTTAAAGGGAGATTTGTCAAGTATTTAATACGCTTATCAACATGGGAGTGGACTAATATGCTGCTTTATTGCAAATGTATGTATATATTTATTATTGTAAATCAATTAACAACACAAAACAATGACAGATATTGATCCAGAAACCCTCACAGGTACTGAATTTAGCATAAAACAATATGCTCCAATCATAACATGGCAAACTGCAGCCCAACAGGCAACAACAGCTGTCAGTGTGTCAGTGTGCTGACTTGACTATGACTTGCCCCAAACTGCATGTGATTATCATAAAGTGGGCATGTCTGTAAAGGGGAGACTCGTGGGTACCCATAGAACCCATTTACATTCACATATCTGGAGGTCAGAGGTCAAGGGATCCCTTTGAAAATGACCGTGACAATTTTTCCTCACCAAAAGTTTGGAGCGTCATTTAGCCTCCTTCACTACTAGCTAGTATGACATGGTTGGTACCGATGGATTCATCAGGTTTTATAGTTTCCTATGATACCAGTATCTTCACTCTATAACAATCAGTTTATACTTTATACGTAGCAGAGGACAAAGTAAGAAGCATCCCACATTCTCAACTTTCCCCTGGCCTGTTGACATCCACTGATATCGGTCTCTCTCTGCTGCCTACTGTAGGTGCTCAGCTCATTGACCCAAACCCAGCGTATGTCTGAGGCCATGATGGTGAGGGGAAACTGCTGAGGTTAGCTCCCCTTGCTGTCAGTCACAGTTGCCCATGGCAACAGTGGAAGACAGCAGGGGAAGTGCGTGCGATCACCCCGATGATGAGTGACGGCGGCAGGATGGCCAACCTGACCATCCCGATGACATCTTCACCTGAAGCCTGACAGACAGGCGGGCGAGGACCGATGCTCTGCTGCTGACACACGTCTTGTTTTATTTATGTGTCTCTCTGTCGCCGCTTTTTTACGTTTGTTAGCGTTTCTTTTATGAACCGCTTGCTTCCAGCAGAACTTCTACAGAAATCTACTGATGCATTTTTACGTCTCTCTCTCGACTTGAAGGAAAGATAAGATGCTCCCAGAGGTCCTGCCTCTGAAAGCCTCTGTAAGCTTTAATATAGCTGAGTTTTTAAAGGCTGCAGGAGAGTGATAAGACTCTGGGATTGGATGCATTTACATGGAGTGAAAGCTCAGGCTTACGCTCTGTGTTTTCATTGCTATGGCACGAACCTCGGGGGGTTTTTACAGCCTTAATTTCATGTAATCAACTCGACGGGGATTATGGAATTACCCAAATTAATAGTGTTTTATTGGAATGCCATCGCTTTAATTGATGCATATGGTGTCTTCATTGAGACGTCAGGCCGGAGTTCCTGATGCACTCTTTTGTTTGCTTTCATATCCTCTTTCTCTGATTGAAGCATAGTGTCTTAAAGCAGCTGTTGAATATTCATGTGGATGGAAGCGTCTCATACTAATGAATGCAGGGACTTGGAGTGCAGATATTTCTTAAGAGCTCGCCGCTGACCCTCGAAGTTTTCCTCCCGCCAACCTCAGCTCCGCGCTCTGCATTTGAATGAAAAGAAATGTACATCTGTGAGGGTTGGGTGTGCCTCCGTGCAAGGGCGTCATTTTCATTCTCTCGGTGTGTTGAGTGCAGAGGGACCCGTCCGGCCCATGTTAATGCCGCGCATTGTGCTGTTGCTTGCTAAACAGTGCAGCAATTAGATGTACTGTAGGTTATCCTCCAGACCACCTTCTGGTCTCTGTCCCCGACAGACCTGCATGTGTAAGTAAGATAGATATCCTAATTAGAAAGAAGTGCACGAAGAAGTCTCTCTTTTTGGCACGTGCCTGGAAATGCCATTAGAGCGTAATTTGATCAAAGCGAAGCGGCTTCTGTGACTTTGTGCAGGTCTCACAGCAAGGTTAAGATGCTGCATTGAGGTCTATCTATCACTGCCTGCTTGTCTTGGACTCTGTTCAGAGGTCTCACCTGAC